>OZ023337.1:25247086-25359586 GCA_964007535.1 Brachyptera risi
TAACTGAATCAAAGTTTTCGCTGCGTTCCTCCAGTATGTGAATGCATGGATGCATGTCATAAAGTCATATCCACTATATAGGCCTATATTGACAAGGGAAACGTGATAATGATGTTTGTTTAGACTACTCGAGTGTATAGACAATTGAGAGTGATTATATATTATAAAATAAATCATTTGAAGAAAAAAACATGCAGATGTTTGTTAGTAGGTCTATGTACTGACTAGGTCACCAATAATAGAACCATTAAGGTAGGAGATCGATTGCTATATGCTGTGGCGTCGACAATCTTAGAACTAACAAACCATATTATATATATATATATATATATATATATATATATATATACATTTATATATCTGAATTTACAATGAATTCATGATAAATTAATGAATTGATAATAAATGTATGATTTTATATATATATATATATATATATATATATATATATATATATATATATATATATATATATATATATATATATATATATATATGTCAAAAGCTCTTTGACCGATTCATTTGAGTTTTATTCATAAAATAACGCAAGTTACCGCAAAAAATGAAAAAAATAATTAACACTTGTAAAAACTTTCATACTTCAATAGTATATATTATATTATATGTGATATTATAT
The DNA here is from genome assembly GCA_964007535.1 of Brachyptera risi. NCBI lineage: Eukaryota > Metazoa > Arthropoda > Insecta > Plecoptera > Taeniopterygidae > Brachyptera > Brachyptera risi. Next base: position 25,247,724 of record OZ023337.1, read on the forward strand.
ATGTATATATATATATATATATATATATATATATATATATATATATATATATATATATATATATATATATATACATATATATATATATATATATATATATATATATATATATATATATATATATATATATATATAAATATAATATAATTTATTGATATATCGGAAACGGGACACCAATTTATTGTTTTCCGATTGAATCTCTATGTTGACAAGGTGTATGGGCTCGCTGGGGTGGCGAGCTCTTAGTTCAGTATCAACCATTAACTGTTAGTTACGGTATGAAAATAACATACAAAATAACAATCCGCTATATAGCTATATATTGTTCATCCAATTCACTATAACCACCAATTCGTGAAACTGAGATTAACGGAAATAACTAATTTTAGTGGCACTCATTAAATAAACTAGTCAAACGCGAAATATGCGTTGTAAGATGAGCGAGATATCTGAATAAGGTATGAAAGTCCTTGAAGTAGTTCTACCCTTGCTACTTTATCGACTTTAGTATTCTACACACCTTGATATCTGAATAAGCTATAAAAGTCGTTAAAGAAGTTCTACTCTTGCCACTTCATTGACTTTGGTATTCTACACACCTTGACGCATATAAAAAATACTTCATTGTTGGTCAACTCTTGAATCTAGAAAGCAGTGAATCTCGACTTAATTCTGTCATAATTTTTATGATATATTTTATGAATATTATCAGTCATTTTATTTTTTTTCTCCAAAACGACTGATCAGAATTGCTTAAAAAATCGCAATAATGTGTAAAATCCATGTATACACATTTAAAGAAAATTTCATCCCATTTGGAGAGATTTTATTTTTCAACATTTTCCGCCCAGCCAAATCTCATGAGGTTTTTAGAAACTTTGAGATGATGATTCTCAAAATCGGTTTGACCGATTCATCCCAAAAACTATACAGTTCTAGGTTGGATGAGTTTGCGTGTACTAAAAAAGTTTCATGTTGATCAGTCAACCCTTGCGACCTGTGGAGTGCTTACAAAAAAAAAAAAAAAAAAAAAAAAAACACACAGACAAAGCCCTATAAGAGTGGGATGGAGACTTCGCTACGCTCATCAATGAATGCGTTGATGGATATTCATCACAATTGTTGAAAAAAAGATATGAATTTGAAATTAACAAAATGGGTCATCTTCTCACACATGCCACATCTGTTTAATGATCAAATGTATTAAATTTGGTAATTTTATATCAATCAGCTTTTATTTATTTCAATTATATTGGGTTTAACGACGCACTGTATTGATGAACAAGATTGTGGGTAGCGAAATATAATTATGATGGGACGATGAGACGGAAGGAATTCTTTTGGATGTTTTTGGATATAGTAGGAATGAGTTGGTCGTGACATGTTGTTAAGGAACCATCCCAGTATTGACCTGAGCGACAGAGGGAAACCATGGAAAACCCCCGTCAGGATGGTCGATCATGGTGGGAATCAAACCTCGATCTCCTGTATGACGGTTCAGCGTGCTAGACCAAGGCCTTCTATATTACTACATCCTGTATAATATAGAATTTATAACTCAAGAATACTCGCCAGAAAGAATTGCAGGTACGTAGCTGTTGGTGTGGAAAAGTGGAACTAGAGAAAAGTCAAAAAATAAAGTGCTCGCATATTTTTAACAATGACATTAATCGGATTATCACATTGTTGACTGAACTTTTGTAACCATTCGTTGGCTATATTGAGATTTAGAAACGCATTTCATTGTTACTTTTCGTGTCAAATATATATATAGGCTTTCGTCACGTAACAAATGACAAACAATCGTTACCATAGCAATACAGCGAACTGGTGGACTACCGAACATTCTGATTGGTCAATTCCAACTGGTGGACATTGTTGTCTGTCTCTTTCAACAATGAGTGACGTCACTTGACAGAAGCCTATGGAATGTAAATGTGATAATATAGAAGGCCTTGGTTATACACGGACTGAAAAAACACATCAGGGCCTACTTCTTGGTGGACTGATTTTCGTCTGTTTTGAACCACACACATACACACACCAACACACACACACATAGTAACAGTATCAAAAACCACAAGCAGATTAATGTTATCAATATTTCAGGTCCACAAATTAAGCTAATCTTATTTATAGATATCAAGTCATTGAAGCAAATAGAAACACACATCTGTTTAAAATAGAAATAAATATTCCAGAGAAAACAACATGAATGTGTGGTGTTGATGGAAGTATGTGTTGATAGTTTAAGATGTATTTTCCCGATGATTCATTTCAAACTGCATGAGCCTCGCTGAAACTATTGTGATGTATATTCACATACCGATATAATATCATATAATATATATATATATATATATATATATATATATATATATATATATATATATATATATATATATATATATATATATATGTATATTGGGGTTGTCGTTTGATTTCGATATTTATTGTCGATCGATTCGACATTTTAGGACTTCATTCGATATGGAATGGAAATATTCGATGTTAGATTAATTCGATGTCGAAACGATGATCAATATCGAATAAAAAAATAAAAAATGACTAAAATAAGCAATAAGTCAAATAACCACGTGAAAAAAAAAGTGAACTAATGAATATACCATGCAGCTGGGAGTGAATAAAATGGAATGACTGTCTTCTCGCACGGTTTCTCGTTGCTGTTACTAATGGTGTCCCACTCGATATTTTCGATTAGATTTTTTTTTTGATTCGATATCGAGTGGAAGTTGAAAACTAAAAATCACAGAGATTATCTATGTATTTTAGAAACGATTAAAAAACGGTCCCGGAGAAAATTTAAATTCTCGATCTTATAGTGACATTAAAAAAAAAATCACATCAAATTGCAATATGTTGTTGTAATCAATAAATATCTCAAAATTTAAAGGTCATGACAACCCTAAAACTGTATTTTAATGAATATTCACGATTTTCCTAATTTCAGAGAAAACTAAAAATATATATATCGATATCCGAGATTATCCGGATCGATATCCGAGATTAAAGTTTCGATATCGTTTGCAATTCCCATATCGAACAGCAAACTGATTAAAATATAATTATATTTATTTATATATATATATATATATATATATATATATATATATATATATATATATATATATATATATATATATATATATATATATATTCGTTTCCATTCCACCTATTGTCCCATTATTAGGGCTGTAAACCGAGTCATTTATTTCCAGCCTTTCACTTATAAATTAATTTTTATTACCACCTCTTATATATTAATGTTCAACTATCAACATATATATCCATTTTCTTCTAAAAACGCCCTTTTTTAATTTCTATAATCATTAACATTATTTTCTATTTCGAAAACAGATACTAAAAGCTTATAAATAAGTACGAATGCACGTGGGTATAGGTCAGTCCCCGCGCCGTCTGATGTCGGTGGTGGAGGGGGGGGGGGGTGGGGGGGGGGTGCCCGATGGGCGTCTCAACGCGGTGCCGTGCTTGTCAGGTTGGGGCCCATGTTGAGGCGTCGCGACGGTGTCATGCGACGTTAGGCGTCCGACGGTGGCGCCGTGCAGCTGAGTAGCGTGATAGGCACAATGTCGGGTATAAGGCACCAATAATAAAACTACTTGGGTTCGGAGAAACAGCACAACTATAGTTTCTGATTAAATAGTTACCTATTTTTGTGTGTATATATGTGTGTGTTCGAGTGGGGACTTAAGTGACCTACTTAAATGATGAATATACTTAAATAGGGGATAATGTGTCATTTTTGTTATCCAGTAGACTATGTTTAAACATAATTATTTTTAATTTTTGTCATCTTTGAAGTTAATGTTCATTGTAGTGGTTATGTCTATGTTTATATGAGTCAATGACATATATATATATATATATATATATATATATATATATATATATATATATATATATATATATATATATATATATATATATATATATTTATATATATATATATAATCATCATTCCCCTCTAAATCGTTCCAGAATTCTGAAATTCTGGAAATTCAAACCACTTTTTTCATTTCTGTTTCGTAGAGAAAAATGAAATATTTATGTCACTTATTACTGAGATCACTGAGATTATCTATGTATTTTAGAAACGATTAAAAAACGGTCCCGGAGAAAATTTAAATTCTCGATCTTATAGTGACATTAAAAAAAACCCACATCAAATTGCAATATGTTGTTGTAATCAATAATTATCTCAAAATTTAAAGGTCATGACAACCCTAAAACTGTATTTTAATGAATATTCACGATTTTCCTAATTTCAGAGAAAACTAAAAATATTCAATTCCAGGTTTTTATTTTCTCGACTACAGAGACCATGAGTCATGACGTAGGCATTATCGAATGTCCACGTCACGAATCCTAAAAGGGCCGGTTTCTAGAGGATAATCATACGTATTAAGAGTCAATGGGAGTCGACTTAACGAAATCACATTTTTTTGATGATAACTTTTGAACGGTATGAGATATCAAAATTCTAATACGCGAGAAACACATATAATTATAATAGCTTGAAGATGATTTGAATTTCAATTATTCAAGTCATGTAAACAGCTGAAAATAGTATACAGCGTATACAACTAAAAAATATGTTTTTTCAGCTGTATACGCTTGACAGTTATGCGACATGACTTGAATAGTTGAAACTTATATCATCTTGAAGCCATCATAATTATCTGTGTTTTTCGCGTATCAGAATTTTGAGATCGCATACCGTTCAGAAGTTATAAAAAAACTGATATTTCGCTAAATCAACTCCCGTGTACTCTTAATTTTAAGTTCTGAAATTGAGTTGATGATTTCTAGTTTTCTAAAAATAAGGAAAATAAATATCGTTAATATTGTTGTAATTCAGTTTCGGGGTTTTTATGTCCTTTAAGATTAAACCCTACACATTTGATGGTGCGATTTCAATTAATCTAGCTACCCTTGTAGACCAGGTATTCGTTTCTCGGGATAGTTTCCCACCAAACTTTGGTTCCTGCTAAAACATTGACGTTTTATTGGCCATAGGATCAACTAGATAGGCCTATACCTACATCACAGATTACGCCCTTTCTACAAACTCTCTACGAGGATTATAATTATATTGTTTTATAATCAAAAAGACAACCTTTCTTACAAACTTCTGCGACGTGTTATTTGGTTGAGAACATTGAACTTTCAAGGATGAGAATGAGAAATATTTATTTTATCCAGACACGATTTTCTTCTAGACGTTTCGTCGCTGATTCAAAAATAAATGACGTATATTTATTTATGTTCATTGTTCAGTATTGGCTAGGCTAGGCATTGCTGGGTTAAATTAATTGGGAAAACACTATAATATATTGAATGAAGTTATGAATATTTCATTTCATTTCATTTCATTTATTCTCTTCCAAAGTAGATATTACAAACGATGTATAAAATGTAATATATAGGCTATATATGGAAAGTCAAATGATTGAAATACAATATAGAATATATATAAATGAATATATGAGGGAGTCATTCAAGGTACGAACAAACTAACAAAAAAACAATATTAGAATAATATATAAAATAGTATTGGATAAAAAAAGTCAATATATATGTAAAAAAAGTTGATAAGTCTATACGTGTCGGGTACGATCACACGTGTGGTTGCAATCAATGAAATATTCATCGATATATTGTCAATAGATTTCTTAACAAGGAAAAGTTTGAGCGTTGATTTAAATACATTCAAATTGGTGAAAGATTTGATGCAAGAAGGTAGACGATTGTACAGAAATATGCCTCAAAAATTCACGTTTTGATAATACTAGAGTCGATAAAGTAGCAGGAGGTAGAACTGCTTTATCGACTCTGATAATACTGTATAGTTTAAGGAGGTAGAACTGCTTTATCGACTCTGGTAATACTGTATAGTTTTAAAGGAGGTAGAACTGCTTTATCGACTCTGGTAATACTGTATAGTTTTAAAGGAGGTAGAACTGCTTTATCGACTATGGTAATACTGTATAGTTTTAAAGGAGGTAGAACTGCTTTATCGACTGTGGTAATACTGTATAGTTTTAAAGGAGATAGAACTGCTTTATCGACTCTGGTAATACTGTATAGTTTTAAAGGAGGTAGAACTGCTTTATCGACTCTGGTAATACTGTATAGTTTTAAAGGAGGTAGAACTGCTTTATCGACTCTGGTAATACTGTATAGTTTTAAAGGAGGTAGAACTGCTTTATCGACTCTGGTAATACTGTATAGTTTTAAAGGAGATAGAACTACTTTATCGACTCTGGTAATACTGTATAGTTTTAAAGGAGGTAGAACTGCTTTATCGACTATGGTAATACTGTATAGTTTTAAAGGAGGTAGAACTGCTTTATCGACTCTGGTAATACTGTATAGTTTTAAAGGAGATAGAACTGCTTTATCGACTCTGGTAATACTGTATAGTTTTAAAGGAGGTAGAACTGCTTTATCGACTCTGGTAATACTGTATAGTTTTAAAGGAGGTAGAACTGCTTTATCGACTCTGGTAATACTGTATAGTTTTAAAGGAGGTAGAACTGCTTTATCGACTCTGGTAATACTGTATAGTTTTAAAGGAGGTAGAACTGCTTTATCGACTCAGGTTTTACGAACATCAGTATGCATATTGTTTTCATTTCTAGTGTTACATGAGGGTGACGAGTGACTGATGAGCTTTCTAAACACGTATAATGTTAGATTTTACAAAATACTCAAATCTCCATGATATATAATGAGGGTCGAATTGATGATTTAAAATTTTTGAAAAGATTTCTGCATGAGTGCCTCCTCCATTTTGTACATATTATTCTGATGGCCGTTTTTGGCACTTCGAAATTTGTTATACAATTTAACAATTCCATACCTCATCAATGACTCAAAATATATGTCTATAGCGTGTAGATTTATTGAGTATGTTGAAATCTTTCTCATTTTTTTTATGATGAAAAATTAATTTTATTTCTTTTTCAATTATTTTATCCATATTGTGTTCAACCACGCACAGTAGGCCTAATGATGACTAAGATCTACCGGAGTCGGCGAATAATTAATTAAATGATAGGAAAATGAGATGAAAAGCATTTGATTCGATTTTTTTGAAACGGTTGTGGTCTGTATTCAAGGAGCCACCCTAGGGGGGAGCCGCGAGAGATCTGACAGGATGACCCATGACGGGAATCGAACGCAGGTCTCACGAAAGACGATTTAGTGTGAGCTAGAGAATAATCCCGTCTCAAAATCAATTTATTGATGAGTGTTCAATAAATAAAATTTTTAAAATTTTAAATAAAAAATTTAAAATTAATATTTAGCAACGAGTTATATAATTATAGAGATGAGATGAATATCGGCCGAATAGAACATGGTCCGATTTCCTGAGGATTCTTAGCATAATATTATTAACAAATGTTGATTGAATCATTGTTCGTTTGGTCAATTGATCGACTGATAGTCAATTGATTATTTTGAGATATAGTCGCGATAGCTCACAAGAGTCAGAATAGGCCCAAGCCCCAAGTATTACACACATATAACTGATGTGCAATGAAAATACTATTTGGTTAATTATTAAAGTTTGAGGTTTGAAATCGGTACGCATATGAAGACCGGCTTGGCGTTATATATACTATTGTTTGAGACACATTTTCATAGAAAAATCTTGACCTAAACCAGGCACCTCTATAATTATGTATAAAGAAACTCAACGTATGCACATTCAAACTTACTTCTCACGTCCAGGGTTTTAATCTACTGAATTGTTGTGATTTAATTATTTTATAGAATTAATCTAAATCACAGTTGAGAACATTCTTGAATTATTACAGCAATCGACTAATATCAATTAAGGGTTTTCAAAAATATAGTTTTACATTAAATACAGAAGCCACAAAGATTCAGCAAGACCGACTGGTTCCATGAATTGAATTTGTATGAATATCAACTAGTAATTAACATAAAACTTGATGCACTATCCATTATACACTTATGAAATGTCTATATTTTGATTGTTTGAGAAGCCACATTTCAGCGTATATCAGAGACCGAAGAACTACGACAGGTGTAAAAGTTAATAGTGATAAGGAGGGGAGAAAAAAATTAAGACAAAAAAGAAAGACAAGTTTACGGTACATAATTGAGACAGAGTGCTGAAGAAGGGCAATACAGTAGTATACAAGCTGTTTATAGATAAAGAGAACGTATTGAAGAGAGTATCCTTAATTGAAAACGTTTCAAACAAAAGGGTTAAAAACGAAGTAGAAAGGTCTTCCGATAAAGTAAGTTTATAAAGAAAGGTATAGCTTAATAGTGAAGATGGTGAAAATAAGTTTGCAAAAGAAAGTGACAGTGATAAGGAAGGAGTCGAAATACATCAATATAGTGACTGATAAAAAGGTGTTAAAAGAAAGTGATAGTATCAACTAAAGGGCCGGTCGCACGCATAAAAATCACCACACACACACACACACACACACACATATAGGTCTACACACGTCTGTGGGAGTATATATAAATAAATAAATAAGCCTATTCTAGTATTTAGTTATGCTAAATCATGACTCCTCGTGCTTAACGGGTTAGGCTTAATAGGTCACCCACTCGCACATACTTGTGTCTCCCATCCGCTAGCCAGTTGACGTCACTTCCGTTTGCATTCGGCTGCACTCGGCTATACTCGGCTTGGCACTCGGGACACGTGGTCGGAGCATGTTATTGAGGTGGTTCGAACGGATGTTCGTGAGTGAGAGTTGGTATGGTAATGGCAAAGGAAATCGCGATGGAATCGATTTTGATTTGAATGATTATTGATGTTTGTAGGAATTTATTGAATGGAATAGTAAAGCGTTTGGAAGTTGTAGTTTTCAATGAAATGTTATTATTGAACGCCCCCATTATTGGTTGGGTTATTCGGGAAAGAAATATAGGATTGATTGATATGATAGTTGTAGCTGTTTTGAATCGACCACTTGAATCAATGATTTTTGAACCGAATTTACATTACTGCAATTTGTATTTGATTTTAATTTTCGATTCTTCTTTTTCAATTTTTCGGCTGGATGTGACCTGCCATCATCAGGGATTCTTCTTAAAAGCTCGGCGAGCGTAGATGGCAGGTCACATTCTGCCGTAACGTTGGAAAAGAAGACATGTAAGATCCCGAATAGGACCGCAATTCTATCCCAATAGAGCAAGCGTGGTCAACCCGAGAAAACGACATGATATTTCACCCAATCCGCGAGAGCATCTGTTATAACATATATAAATATATATATATATATATATATATATATATATATATATATATATATATATATATATATATATATATATATTCAGTAGAAATGCACTCAATTGTAGTTGAATCATTTCAAAAGAGATTGTCATAAAACACGATGAAATGAAAAAAAAAATATATACATATTTATTTGAAACCTTATAAATTGAGAATATTATTTTTCACTGTACCAAAGTTATTATTCATTTATGATGAATATTTAATCGATTTTCGATATCAACATAGGTATAAATATCAATATTATTATTATTGCTGATAATTTGTGAAAAAGTTTGGGATTACTCCACCGAAATATTTATCATATTCAATAGCAACTTCGCGAAAAAATTAAAAAGAAATGTATCCAATTGATTATTATACAAAATAAAGAGCTTTTTCATCACATTCATTCACCATCCATACAGTATCTCAATGTGCATCCAACACAAGACATCGATGCACAGTTGTAAAATCATCTGTTGCATTTCCTACGTCACAGACAGCTGTTCCGTTCGCGCGAACCATTGTTGACCCACTAAAGACATTATAGCACATTGCGCAATTACCATCACTCATAAAGAACCGATCGACCGTCTCTTCTAGCCACTAGACTTGTATCCGCGAAAGAAGAGCTCGTCTACCAACTAACAAAAAATGTAAATTATGTATAAATAAACCATCCCTAGATTTAAATCAACTTATATTTTGTTAGCGCCGGTATTACGAATAATACATTTGTTGATTTAGCGATGATTAGTGGATTAGCTTGTTATTACCCTTGGTTACCAATGGTATTTTTGTACCTTAATTAATAAATTAGCTTAATTAACACATTTTTATTATTCGTAATATGTGGTCTTATCGTCCTATTATTATTTTATCCTTCTCTCAAAAATGTCATCATTGTTGGTTTTCATATTTTAATGAATTGCTTTTATTCTGTGTTTTATACAATCTAAATGTTGGACGAATCTTGAATATATTTATATTTATATATATATATATATATATATATATATATATATATATATATATATATATATATATATATATATATATATATATATATATATATATGTATAATGAATATATATATACACACACATATATATATATATATATATATATATATATATATATATATATATATATATATATATATATATATATTCATTTATTTATATATGATGAAAAATAATAATAGGAAAAATGCATTTTTTTAAAATTGTGATTAGTCGCTGCAATCAGTTGGTTAGTTGCCCGGCAATTGGTTGAAGGATTGTTTTTTCATGAACATTGAAACCTGAAAGAGAATCATTGTTGCCAAATCAACATAAAGGTAAGATTGTTCGCACCTCAAAGGTGATTACCACACTTAGGCCTACATTACGATATTTTAAACCATGAACTTGAATAATAGTAGAATGAAATTATAATACTAGAGAAGTGCATACAAATAGGCATACAGCATAATATAATATGAAGCATATTATTTAGCATATTATTAAGCATATGGCATAATAGGCATAATAGGCACAGGCATACAGCATAATATAATATGAAGCATATTATTTAACATAATATTAAGCATATGGCATAATAGGCATAATAGGCACAGGCATACAGCATAATATAATATGAAGCATATCATTTGGCATAATATTAAGCATACGGCATAATGGGCATAATAGGCACAGGCATACAGCATAATATAATATGAAGCATATTATTCAGCATAATATTAAGCATACGGCATAATAGGCATAATAGGCACAGGCATACAGCATAATATAATATGAAGCATATTATTCAGCATAATATTAAGCATACGGCATAATAGGCACAGGCATACAGCATAATATAATATGAAGCATATTATTCAGCATAATATTAAGCATACGGCATAATAGGCATAATAGGCATAATAGGCATACAGCATAATATAATATGAAGCATATTATTTAGCATAATATTAAGCATACGGCATAATAGGCATAATAGGCATAGGCATACAGCAGTGAATCCAAAAACAGATGACGATAAAGGTAATATCTAGAAGTATTTTGACACAAATAACAGTGCCTATAGATGCTGAGTATTTTAATAATATCATAATAAATAAATATACTGTTTGATAATTAGGTTATCGGTCCAACGAAGCAATTTTACGAATTTAATGCTTTTGAAAAATGCAGATGTGTATTTTATTTTGAACTCTGTCCTCCAAAACTACGATAGTCTGTGAAAAATCACAGCTATGCAAATATAAATGATATTTGAGTGTGATATGTTTGTACACAATCTTCTTCTCTCGTGGATACAGTATACTATCACACAATATTCTTTCCATTCAGGGCTTTGTGGACATCACGTGACTGTTCATTTATCTATATGTATGATCTATGTTCTTTTGTTCAATAATATACAAAAAATGAACCTTCAGATGTTTCGAACAGTATTTTCGCGAATATAGTTTTTATATTTTATATATAAATCTTTTTGGATGAGCGTAGCGAAGACTCAATTTCACTGTACAATTTCACTTGTACTTTATGTGTTTTTTTTTTTTTTCGCGCTCTACAGGTCAAACAGAAATTCAGATCATGATGAAACTTGGCACACACATGAATCCCTATCTGACTTGATGCTGTATAGTTTTGAGGCAAAATCGGTTCAACTATTCTTGAGATGAATCATTTTGAAGTTTTCAAAAAACCCATATGAATAAGCCAGGCGGAAAAAATGACAAAGTGAATGTTCTCCGAAATTTTTCAAATTTTCACAGAACTCGAATAACATAATGATACACATTATTACGGACTTTTACAATAATCGGATGTGAAGTTTCGGAGTAAAAAATTAAAAAATGCGATTTTTATTTATTTAATTACTTCATTTTTTTTTTATTCGCTCATCCATCAACGCGGAAACACATAACCCGTTTTCCTAGTTAGACTATGTCATGGTATACTTGATTGCCTTTTGACATTATATTTCATACAATTTATTATTATTATATTTTATTATGAGATTTATTAACGCTTTAGTGAAAACTAAAAGGTACACGATGTTAGTAATGTACCAAGAATGTTTGAAAGGAAACCAATGTTCTCATCGTTTCGGTATTTTAACAGTTTTTATCTCTCTTTTGAGGTTTTTTTGACATAAAATGTTTTCCAGGAATTGTTATACGTTACTATAGGGTGAGGGTATAATGAATGAAGGCTTCCCGCCAAAATGGATATCGAAGGTTCGAGACTCGTGAGTGTTATTTAGATAGAATAGGGGAGACGGTCGATCGGTATAACCATTGTGATCAAACGATAGTTTTTTCTTCGTATTTTTTTTATGGTATCTTTTAAACCTCAAGATCCTGTATTTGAATTCATTTCGTTTTGATCTTTTTGTTGGAAAACGTACTAAGCTTGAACCAACACATGAAGCTTATGAATTTCCCTGAATTGATTTGAACTGAACTAATTGTATCGGCTATTACGTTTTTCAATTTTTAATATATATTTAATTTTATTCTCTTGTAGGTGAAACAATTCACACCCTTTCTCAATAAGTTATACATAATTTCAGTGAAACATATATAGGTATTTAAAAATATACTTTATGGTAAAAATTTTTGAATGGCATTAAATAATTAATTCTAATTCTAGAGAAACATTGATATTTTATTTTCACAAAATACTTGTATCTAACTCACGAGAAATGAAGGAACTTCTAGCCTTCATCTCTCGGGGATACAGGTGTAACTGAAAACCTAACCTGTGTGCATTGAAAATCATTGTATAATAAAAATTATCTCGAAAAAAAAAAAAAATTAAATTTATTTGAAGCTGAAATTATCATTTTCAGCTTTAGATTAGTGACAAATGTATTAATTGAATGTGATATGCTAGTTCATATTATTTCACTCATTCCATGCTTGAGGTTTTTTTTTTCAAATTTTCATTGCTAGAAATGATTAAACTTGGAAAATAAAAAAGTTAACACAAATTCTATTGAAAGATTATGAAATTATCAAAACGAATGTGCTACTGTGTAATAGATTGTGATCCATAACATTAAAAACACGTGTTGATAAATCATTGATGAATTCAATGGATGAATGAATTGAAATTTTATCGCAAAAATATCAGATAATTCACACAATCGAATAGCAATTATATTTCGTTGTCCCCCGAAACCACTAATCACGCTGTTCGAATCATCCAGAACCGATATCACCACATGATATCAACATTTATCATTTGTAATCACATTTCTGATTGTTGATAATGCTCATTATCCTAGCAAAGGTCAAAGGTTAAACTGATAGTGAGTAAGGGGAACTGACCAGCACAATGGTAGCAGCCGAAATACAGACCTGGGAAGGTGATTGAAATCTTGGATGAACGAACTTTGGTGTATATTTGACGAAAGCTATACTTGCTTCCACGCGAGTTGGAGTTTGACTACCAACATTGCACATGGAAAATTAATGTTTTAGTTATATTTTTTAATTGAAGGAAAAACAATAGAAGCTCCACAGTGTATTATTAAAACACACACATATATATATATATATATATATATATATATATATATATATATATATATATATATATATATATATATATATATATATATATATATAGTATAGTTTGTTGAAAGCTCTATTTTATTTATAAAATAACTTGAAATATCCTCAGAAAACTCAGATATTAATTTAGGCCTACATGAGTCGCTTAAGCATGAGTGATAACACACACACACACACAAAATACACACATATATATATATATATATATATATATATATATATATATATATATATAAATATATACATGTATATATATATATATATATATATATATATATATATATATATATATATATATATATATATATATATATATAAATATATATATATATATATATATATATATATATATATATATTTATATACATATATATATATATATATATAAATATATATATATATATATATATATATATATATATATATATATATATATATATATATATATATATATATATATATATGAAAGGAGAGAGAGAGAGATAGATACTGAGGTGTGTGGCCGAGTGCTTAATACACTGAACCGTCATTCAGGATACCGGGGTTTGATTCTCGTCATACTAGACCATCCTGACAGGGGTTTTCCGTAGTTTCCCTCTGTCGTTTTTTTTTATTGTCACAAGACTGGAATGGTTCCTCAACAACAAGCCACGACCGACTCCTTCTCACCATCTAAAAATACCTAATAAAATAACCTTTCATCTGATCATCACAACATCTCATATATCAGTCACTGCAACGAATAGACCGTTGTCATCAGTATAATGCGTCGTTAAACCCAATATATAAAAAAATCATATGAATGTGTATTTAAAGGGCCCATATATGATATATATATATATATATATATATATATATATATATATATATATATATATATATATATATATATTTATTTGTGTTTTTGAGTTACTATCTCCCAATTACACGTTCTGGAACACTGTTAGAACAGCTTGAACCAAAAGTAAAAGTCCTTACACCATGACTAAACCAATCAACTTTGATATTGTATAGGATTTAACAGGTATCCTACGAACATAAAACGGACTCTCACTATACTGGTGTAAGCTCTGTGTATGTATGCGTGAGTGAATTGAGATCGACACAATATGGTACCATGACAGGGGCTGCCAACTTGATCGCAAGTAAGTTCCTACGGCGCTGTGATGACTGCATGGAACAGAGGAGCGCGACTTCCCGTATTAAAATGTTAGTTACTAGCCGTCGTACAAAAATATTCTATACGGTATATTATTATGTGTTCACTGCAGAAAAATTATGAACATTATTGGTAATTTATTATTTTTAATTTAATTTTTTTGCATATAAAGTTTTTCACTTTTAGATATATTTATAGATTTTTGTACATTTTGATTTGTATTTTGCGAAATCGGTGAATGTTTGCTTTAGGGTTATGTTAGGTGATGGTAAATGATGGTTATGGGGTTAGTGAGGCAGGGTAAGAACCCTGAATCTGGGTCTCCATTCAACACGAAGCCTTTCACTAAATCCATCACTGAAAAAACGTAAAAGCCAGAAAATATACTCATATTTAACGCAAAATCTATTGATTATATAATTCTTTCAACAAAGTTTATGTCTGTTCAATTTTTTGGATTTGTGCCTAGCTATTATGTATTGATTTTGGGACAAATTAAGAAATACCCATTTATTTGGATAATTTCACGTTTGAAGATGTTAGTAATTAATAATCTCTAGAGTATACAAGAATGAAAAATAAATATATGAAAATAATTGAATTGTAAATTTTCAATAAATTTCATAAGTAGCCTCTCTTCTCAAACGACACGAGAACTTATCAATTGACCAATCGCAGTGTCCGCCCTCATGACGTCACAAATCATACCGTCCAATCAACAAGGCTTTTAGAACGGTAGTGAAATTCAAATATCCAATCAGGGTATCTTGAAATGACTACAAATGTTATAGATCCAACTGGCCTACTGGTGAAACCACGCCCATTTCGAGTCGTCAATTACAAATATGGTAAATAATGGTAAGATCGCCCTTGTTGTGCCCCGTCCAAACGATCCTATCTTTTATCCATAGCCTTAATTGGGGAACAATGATTTTGTATCAAGTTTCGATGTTATTAAAAAAAAAAAAAAAAAGTAACCTAATAGAGGTTGAAAATGATTGAAATACATTTTAAAATAAAATGCATTCTTTTGTTGAACTGAAAACTGAAGAAGTTATCGATGATATATACTATACATAAATGGATTAAATATACAAAAATGTACAATGCTGATAATATAATTGAACAATGAGACATTAAAAAGTTTTATATATGGTTTTTCTTCTGTAAACAAACAGGGTATTCAAGTTCTATAAACACAATACTAGACTGGAGTTTTATAACAATTCACAATAAGCAAGAGATAACGACGAAAAAATGCAGAACAAGTTATTTACCTACTGAAAATGAATCACGCCAATTTGAATAAAAGGAGACGACATTATAATCTATATTAATTCATTATTATTAAACTTACATGTCTTGAAATAAATTATCTTGTCATTTTATTGTTATTCCTTATTATTTTTTTTTCAAATAATACTCTACATATGTCCACATGACACATATGATTGGCAGAATAATTATATTTGGTTCAGATATTAAGTTTTCTCTCTCTCTATCTTTTTGATCAATATCGAATCATGTCATGAAAAAGTTACTAAAAAAAAAATAATTCAACGATGATCTTACATTCAAATTTAATGAAGTTTCTAATCAACTTATGAATCTAAAAATAACTTTCTGTATAAAATATATCCATTTAGAACAGGAAGAATGATTAGATAATTGATAACAAAAATGCACGTATAGTAAAATGAAGTGTTATATTTTGAATTAATAATCAATTCATCTTTGATAATTGATCTAAATTCCTTGAATTTATAAGATTTATTCCACATTTTATTACATTTGAAGATCATTATTTTCGTATATTGTTTAGAGTTTTCTCAAGTTTTATTATACAAGATTTCGTATCCGATTTTCACCTTTAAAGTATTAAAAACAAATTTACATCGAAAAAAACTTTCCATTTTTTTAATTATACTTTTCCTATACCAGTAATAATAATTATCACATGGGCAAAGTCTATACTAGAACAATTCATCATATACGCTCTGTTGGGTATTCTTTGACTTACATTATAATAATATTATGCACTATTGTTTTTCATAATACAGTATTTCAATCATTTGATAGTAACAATAGGACCATGTTTTGGTGGACATCTGTGTAGTGTAGGAAGAGGCGTAGAGATGATGATTCTCATATTCCTTTGTTGACTTGGGAAAACGATGTATAAAGCGTCGTGTTGGACAGTTCAATGGTAAATGGGAGGCGTGAACAACAAGTTTTTCTTCCAAATAACTGAACAATGTTTCTTAGAGAATCAAAAAAAATAAAAAATAATAATAATAATAAATAAAAATGTACAAACCAATATTAAATTTACTTATTTTCCCAGTTAGATTGGTATACAAATAATAAATATAGATCAGTTGGTTAATTCAAAATCATACTAAAATATAGGTCTATGAACCTGCCCCCCTCTCCCCCACATGTAGCACTAATTCTGATATAGGTCTATACAAAAAATGATCTATGACCAAGAATAGGCATATAAACATACTTCGTTATCTATTCCAGACATCAATCTACTTGAGATAAGTATGCGGCTAGATTCTCTTTTCGAATTAAGTAATAAATAAATATCTCTTCTGTGACCACTCAATTACCCGATTAGGTCTTTACTTCATTTAAATTCACACTTTATAAGCCAGTATGTATATAATTCATGATCCAATCTTTTAGGTTATATTGCTCGATATAATAAAATATAAAAAGGCCCTCATAACTTTGTGTAGGGCCCACCATGCGTATTTCCTTCTAGGTTGAGTTTATGCTCAAATTAATTGAAATAATTTTACAACTATAATTAGGACATTAATAAAATTTGATTATAATCTACGCACACTTTGTTGATATACTTTGAAAACTATAGTTTACAGCAAGATGGCTAAAGACCTTGGTTTAATAAATCAACCCATTGCGAATGCGCAATTGATTAGATTAAGATGAGGTTAAGGATTACCTTCTTTGTGACCTTGATTTCGGTTCTGAAAAGCAAAATTAACACACTCCGAAAAAGAGTGCGTGAAGATCTTGATGGGTTTATAATTACGAAGTAATATATATATATATATATATATATATATATATATATATATATATATATATATATATATATATATATATATATATATACATATATATAAAGGTCTTTGGTGAAGACAAATCGATTTTTTAAATTTTGAATGGAAGTTCGGCTTTGGCCTTGGTAATAAATATTAGTTTCGAGGTACAAACATTTTCAAATTGATCCGAATCAAATTTACTATCTGCCATTCATTTGTTTTTTGTAGAGCCATTAAGCCTCTTAATAATCAATTATTACTGAATACTTCCTTTCGAATATAGCATGAATGAATGACTACGTACCTTGAATATTTACTTGTCAGAAAGTCTTGAAATTGGGTCTAATTCAAAGTCGAGGTCCAAATTTAACGTCTAGAATGATCGATGCTATCTTGAGAAACGTTCGAATATTTGAAATTTAAGAATCGAGTGCGCATGGCCTCATGGAATGATCTAGACAGACAATGTCCATTCCAAATTCCAAAAGTCATCGCCATCGTCATTTAGTTCGAAAGAAAAAACGACGATCAAGATTCGAGAAGAAATGTTCGATTAAAATAAAAGTGAGAATATTGTGTTTAATAGGTTTACATACGGCAGTTAATAACGCTTGTGTTGAATGTAAATGGTTGATAAACTTGTTGAATATTTCAAACTACGCGCTATATTTTATTCATTTCCATTGCCTTATCGATAACACCGGACAAACTAATATGAAACTAATGTAGGTGGGCGTAGGTACCACTGGCTTCACGCCTGATTCTGATTGTATATCAGGCTGTACGTAAGTGTATAAACAAGTGTTATAAATTATATAGCTGTGAATATTTGTACTTGACAAGTTGACAAAAAAGTTCTTAATAAGTGAATGGATGTGCCTGAAGCCTTCTTTGATCTAACAACTCAACAAGGTAAGGACTAGTTGAATTTCTGCCAACGACAGGACCTATAAGGTAGGCCTAAAGATGTGGGTACAGACATCTGAGTTTGACATGTTTTCCAAGACCGATTAGCCATACAATTGTGTAGGCTTAGGGCCTACTATTATTATTATTATTCTTATGTTACATTATTTTATTCACGTAGAAGCTAGGGTACAATCGGTATAACATACAATGGGCTGGAGTATTGCTAAGTGAGTCGATGGATTGGCGTTACATATACCGACAGTGGGGTAAAATATAGTACGAGGGTGATGAAGCCACGGTAATAGTAATAGATCTATGCTATTTGGGTGAACCGAACTCCATGTACCGCGACTATACCATAATAAATAAGTAACTTATTCGCAATAAGTCACTGACTCCGGTGTCAGACGTTATGCAATATCAAGGACAATAGTACAGAATCGCTGTACAGAGGTCATTTGATCATTGTTTGCTTAACAACCCCACCAACAGCTAGGTTATACGGGGATACGGATGAGAAGGTGATTATAAAATTATGAAGTGATGATAAGTGAAAGAACGTTTACAAAAGCTTTATGCGGGACTCGAATATTTCCACGCCTAACGGTGACCGGTTTCTGAAGCGGTGCCTCAGCTGACTAAGCTACCGAGCGCGGCCAAAGGTCATTTTATTGATGTTGATGTAGTGAATAAAAGTTCTGAATACTAATAATTCAACAGAAGGCCCGATATTACCAAGTTCAGTTAGCCTTTATTTGAGAGTTGTTTGGTGAAAACAAATGGCATGAGTAACATAACAAATAGCTTAACAACTTTAAACTGCCAGTTAGAGCACGCTACTCCCACGTTGGTAATTTAGACACTAAGACGAGTGGTCGAGTGGCTAGCACACTGACCGGGTTTCGATTTCCACCATGGTCGACCATCCTGACGGTTATGGCTTCCCTGGGATGGAATTCTTTGACAACAGGCCACGACCGATTCCTTCCCACCTTATCCAAATACACCTGATAAAATAACCTTTCATCTCATCATCTCATACGTCATTCACCAACGCCAGCAGATCTTAGTTATCAGTTCAGTGCGTCGTTAAACCCAATATATAAAATTTGAAAAACACATGATTCAAGCTAGGGATTTGTGGTAGGATTTGTGATTGGGGGGAAGGACGCTTTCTATTGGGGCACCTGAATAGCGAATACTGGAATAAAGTCGACTCGGCTGTGTGACATGGGTTTGGGTGTCAACCTCATCTGAACCCTCACCACATTCCACACGGTCTCACGACCGAGTCGACGTTATTCCGGTATACGCTCTTCAGCGCCCCCATCCTATTGGACAATTCCTATTGTTTTCGGAAGTAATTGCTGTCGCTCATCCAACAATTATTCAGATATTTCATGAGATCAAATCATGCAAAAGTGGCCTATACTATTCTTTTTTTTTATAACATTGAAACTTGATACAAAATCATTGTTTGAAAAATAGGGTCGTTTGAACGGGGCACCACAAGGGCAATCTTTTGTTTATTGATCATCACAATACAATGAGTTTTTTTTATCACT
Organism: Brachyptera risi; assembly: GCA_964007535.1. Classification (NCBI taxonomy): domain Eukaryota; kingdom Metazoa; phylum Arthropoda; class Insecta; order Plecoptera; family Taeniopterygidae; genus Brachyptera; species Brachyptera risi. The sequence continues at coordinate 25,268,335 of OZ023337.1, forward strand.
CTTTACAGTATTCGTTCTTATGTAATAATATGATGATGAAAAAATAAAAATATTTAATGAATAAAATATAATGCAAGCTAATAGAAGTTTCCTGATAGTATGCATCTTTTAGGAAAAGGTCTAGAAGAGCAATAGCAAATATTTGATTTCACCTTACCACCCCAAAGAATAATTAAAAATAAGATACCATTCTGAACCAATTATATTTATAGATGTTATAATGATTACATTTATATATAATTATTTTTTTAAACACGTGTCTCTAACTCTCTCTATATATTATAATTGTACTTACGCACAATTAAGCTATACACCTTACAGGTTACAAAATAAGCATTCTTTTCAGCATATATTAACGCATCAAACTAGTTTGAAACTTTTGTACCTTCGATTGATTGACGAGATATGAATTAGAAATCTTCACTGTATAATAGGCAGTAGACTGATTTCTACTTCTCACACGTTTGTCTAAATTGAAACGTCTGTTTAGACTAGACTCACACTAGACAATTTTAGTATGTCAATTTTGTATATGCTTATTAGATTCTATAAATATTGTCAAGCGAGAATTTAGGATTTATTTCAATAAGTTCAATTACAATATTGCTTTATGTGATAGAAGGGGTAAATGATGATGAACAAAACAAAATGTTTAGGCCTGAATCCTTTTTTTTTAAATCCACAATATGTGATCTGATAATTTCAAAGAGATATATATTCTTTTTACTGCTTTAGATTATCAAATTTCTCAAGAAATTCATCTTCATTTTGAAAAAATGAAATAAGCAGTTGCGATTTTATTTTCTCTCGATTTTAAGGATTTCCTTTATTTATATACCAAGAAATTCTGATCTAATAAAATTTCATAGAATTTTATTTTTTTGAAAATCTCAAAATGAGCAATTATATTTTTTGGAATAAAACTTTTCACTCAGTTATTTATTGATCACAATCTTAGTTTCATATATTGTGATTTCCCTTTTTTATGATTTAGTTTCCATCGAAAGTGAAAACTTCTTTATAATGATATTCTGCGTAAATTATCATCGTAAAGGACCACACGTTAACTAATACATATAATAATCATGCATGCTTGTCAATTCAAAACGCGTACATATTTTATGCCGAAAAAAAAACAGCATAAAAACCAATATTACACGCACTAAAGTTCGTAATTATCATTTATAATACATAATGATAACAATAAAAAAAAATATCACCGCGAATTATTCGAGTACTCTCTCTCTCTCTATCTGTCTCTCTCTCTGTCTCTCTCTCTCTCTCGCTCATCACAATTTGTGCGTGTGAAAGTTCTTGGCTACAAGTTTCGACTGAATGACCCACTTTCGCTTTCTACCGCTCCACAGTTGACCGGTCGACACCCCTGCTCGGTGCATGTGTTAATGTGGGCAATTTGGTGTTTCGATCAGCTGGTCGGTGGGCAGAGTTCATAGTATTATTATACTTATTAACATATTTCAAGTAGAAATCACGACTGGCACGTGGAACGTAGAAAAAAAAAACACCCGCCATTTTAAAAGTTTTCTTATATAATTTGGGAAAGAATTTGGTTGGAAACGAAATTTATATATATTGAGAAAATAATTCATTTGATCGATGTTTCTATTGTATTTTTTTATATTTCTTTCTATTGTATTGTATTTATTTTTACAATATATAATAATAATATAAAATAATATAATTCATATAATATAATATTTTTATAGTTTTGAAAATAAGAATAATTACTCATATATAATTATTAGATGAGCGTAGCGGAGATTCTATTTCAGATACTGAAAAATATCAGGCAATCGTATTTTTTTCGCTATTTTTTCTTTGCCTCGACAAAGTGAAACGAATCAACTTGAAACTTCTTCTGGAAATTGGTGATACAAAAAATATTGGTATTGTTTTCGAGCCAAATCGGTTCGGCACCTCATCAAACCGAACAAATCGTTTCAGGAAAATTATTTTGAAAATTGTCAAAATTTCTATCGGGATTGAATTGAGTGAAGTTTTCAATGGTTCAAATTTGATCCGACTGACGAGAAATTCTCAGGAAATTGTACTATTTGTATTTTTGTTCTAGCAGTAGGTACATGCTTCCTTCTAATAGCATGATGAAGAAATGTGAGTCGGCTGAATATAAAGTAATTAAATGTTTGAACGAAAATGATAAATAAAGCGTTTCAGGTTTTCTAGGGTTGATCAACAAGTTGACTTATATTATCTTATTATATCATCTTATTAACAATTGACGAGTAGTGATTGACCCGCCCATAAACGTCACAAAACAGAACATCCAATCAAAAGGGCTTTGTTATGTGGGAAATTTCACATTGACCTATCAGAGTATCTCTAAATTCCCACATGAAGTATAGATCCAGGTGGCTTTGGCGATTAGCCACGCCTATCACTAGTGGTCAATTGTTTTCCGAATCGACAAAAATGAGCCAAATCATACGATACCTTATATGAATTCAATTCATGTTTCTGTTTTACTTATATTCACTATTTTGTTTGTGAGTGATCCTCACTATATTGAGAGAATAACATAATGTAAAAATAATTGAAAATAAAAATATGAATATCAGTATTTATAGTTAATTTTGAAGTAGTTGCGTTGTCTATACTAGTAGTTGTCGACTTTTCGTACCACCTATCTAAAGAGTGCATAATTTAATATATAATAATTATTTCTTCTACTGAAAAGTTGAGAGTTGGAACAACCTGTTGAAGCTTAGATCGGCCTATATACCTGCGTATCGACGAGTAAATTCAAGTAGGCATGTATGAGTAGAAGAAGACCGGTCGTCTATAATTTTGTGAAAAATTGTCAATTACATACGGTAATCTCGTGAAAGATTAAACGCATTTGAAAGATGCGGTTGTGTTTCTTATCGTAAACCTCGTCCTGAAAATCATACAAATATGAGGATATTTGTGATATTTGTGTTTATTATGTTGGTAGATGACCTTCTTTCGCGCATATAAGCCCACTGCGAATGTAGTTAAATATTTTGTTGTCAACGTAGAAAAACTTGATGCATAAGTCATTATTGCCCAATGAATTCGATAAGGTAGGCTCGTTTTGGATGGAGCACCATATAAAGGCGGTCTTATCACCCATGGATCTTCATTTTTAAACTCTCGATTCGGAAATAACTCACCAAACCCAAAAAGATGAGCGGGTCGGCATTATTTTCCTGCGCGTCTGTCAGTATAATTTATCAAGTGAATGTGGAATGAAGTCTGTTTGAGATAAGTTCGATTTTCAATTTGGAAAAAAAAGAAAAAAGTTATCCATCCCATAACTTTGTTGACTAAACACCATTTTTATACACACAATTCAGTTTTTGAAAAAGGAGCTTGCAACAAGATTACGCAAGTGCATAAGAAGCACGGATAGACATCCGGGACAGCCACGCAGGAAAGCTGCGCTGACCTGCTCGTTTAAAAAGCATTATGCTTGACCATATAAACGATTACAAAACGTTATCAGTGTGGGGTACAACATTAACATATGTATGTGAAGGAAGATTCATGTAATAACTGAAAAAAATGCAAATGACTGAATGAGTAAAATTTGAAAAGACACGTGTCGAAAGATTGAAGTTGCGAGTATTGGAAAACGGGATGTATTATTTGTTTAACTTAAGGGCATTTCACTTCGAAGTGTATATTCGCAAGATCGAAAGTACACTTTAGAGCTGCAGTTTCAGAGTAGTCTCAGGTTTTAAATTAGTTTGGGATATATTTGTTAGGTAAGATTGATTAGATAAGCTTGATTCTGTTGTTTGATGGAACAACAACAACAACAACAACAACAACAACAACAACAACAACAATAACGTCTACATGGGGTGACAGTCCGATGAACAGAGACTGCTGGCTTATTTCTAAAGATGATGCATAACGTTGTGCATAAAGAGACAATCACTTTGAGGCCAGGCTTTTATCTGTATTTTATGTAAAAACCTACCTACAGTAACATTCACCATTGATATATGCGTTATTTTCCTCACATTGCATTCGCAAACACTGTCTTTCTCCAATATCACTCTTATTACTATTGTTATTTTAACGACTCCATAAAAACAGCAAAGCTATTTGGGGGCTTCTTAAATGTCACGTGACATTATCACGTGGTGACAAACATTCTAATGCTACTTTGTGATTGATTAAATACATTCACATCGTGGACCTCCTTCAAAAATACTGTACACTGTTCCAATTACAGGCTCTAGTTTTTGGTATTACAACAGTGGCTATAAAAATGCCTCAATAAAAAGAAAGAAAAGAACCAATAGAAAGGACATATTATATTGTCAATTTCAATGTTCCTCAACATCTTCTTCAAGTCAAGCCTATATACTTCCAAGTTCAACTTTTCCATCTTGTTACATTCGTTTTAGCCACTCTCGGTAGCTCGGTCAGCTGAGGCACCGCTTCAGAAACTGAAGACACCGTTGGGCGTGCGTGGGTTCGAGTCCCGCATAAGGCATGGGTTTTTGAAAACATCCTTTCATTTATGAAAGGAATTTCATAATCATCTGCTCATTCATACCCCCGCACAACCTAGCTGTTTATGGGGTCGTTGAGCAAACAATAATAATCATCATTTTTTTAAAAATTATTCACAACAATTTTTCCAACTTTTTCTGTAATTGCTACTCTAATGTAATATGACGGCGAAGTCCATCGTAAATTCAATAGAATCAAGATTATTGTTTGATTAACGACTTCACCAACAGCCGAGGAATTTTTGTTATTACGAATGAAAGAATGGTGGGCTGTATGCATCTTTAAAAACCTATACCTTATGCGGAACTCGAACCCACTCGACTTGACTACAGCTGTTTCTAACGTTAGCCGAGAAAAGCAGTTGATCTTAATCTTTTTTTTTTCATTGTTATTCATTTTATTTGTTTTTCTTCTCGCGTTACCACTAAAAATGCTATAATCAGGAAAGATTAAGGATTTGGGCTTGCAGTCAAGGTAGGCACGTAAAGGCATGTCCAAAAACCACGGCCTACTACGTTACTATAACTGCGTATGGCCCACGGGTGCATATTATTATGTGTGTGTGTGTGTGTGTGTGTGGTGTGGTGTATCTAAGAGGCCATGCAAGAGTCATTCACCTCACAAGGTCTTCTAGCAAACCAGAAGACCTTGGCCTGAACATTCAGTGTACGTATTTGTGCGTACGCGTGTCACAACCCCCCCCCCCCCCTTCCCGCCTCCATCAATGTGTCTTGTGTGAATCACCCCCCCCCCCTCAGTGCAGCATGTGCTAAGTACATCGGTTGTCAGCTGTTGCTTTCGGTATGGAGACTCGAAAACTGGAGTTGGAATCTAAGAGATATTTTTTTTACATTTCTTATCAATATAGATATGGTTCTTGAAGTTTTTTTTTTGTTAACCATCGAAAATTTAGTACAGTCATTGTTCGCCAATAGGCAACATTCACGACTATTTTTTATTATTTTATATAGGGAAGATATAATTGGAAGATATATAAGGAAGATATAGCAAGGAAGATTCGGAAGAAAATGAGAAAATTAAATGAAGTTAGAAAAATCGATGAAAGATAAGATATATTCAGAAAGTTGATGAAAACTTTTTTCCCACACTATTTTCGAATGGTTCTTCATTTCTCAACTTATCACTATAATTTTATATGTGTTGAATAAGAAATATTACATCTAACTATCTCTTTGGGGTGGTAAAATTGCCCTTGTGGTGCCCCGTTCAAGTGATTCCAAACTTTCATCCTTAGGATTTATAGTGATACAATGGTTTTGTGTCAAGTTTCCAATTTTAATAAATAAAATATATATGATCATCAACTACAAATCGATGGAACCGTTTCTTGTCAAAATATTTTAATGAAAAATAATACCCTATTTCAACATGGACATATGACTCGGTGTTACATAAAATCTCACACAAAGTCATGCTACGTCACAAGGCCGGGTAGTGTCTTGCTGTATAATCTTATGGACCGTGACAGTCATTATAGAGACACCTCTCAAAAGCACGTGTTTTAATCGATTCAACAGGCTGTGAATGATTTATATATTTTGAATGCCATTCTTTTCCTTCTTTTTTTCTTACCGATTTCCTCGAAAGAGGGTTGAAGGAATAAACACTACTACTACTACTAAGCCCATTGATAATTTTTAAAAACATTTTTGGCTGCTCCCCATTATTGAATCCGTTGAAAATATCATTCGTTTTATGCAGATAAAAATTAAATCTAATTACATTTCATATTGAGGATAAGAATGACAAGGTGAGATAGTTCGAAGGCGAGACACCAGGTACCACCACAACAAAAAGTAAACAAAAGAATGATGAGAGTATAACAAAAGCAATGTCAAGTCGAAGAAATTTGAATAATCTATATTTGCATGTAAATTAATGCAAAATTTATAACCGTGTCAATTTTATCGAGTCAAAGTCAAATGAACCTTGTGCACTTGATTTTCAATTACTACCTTATAGAGGCATGTCTTATTACATTTCTGTTTTTTTTTTTTTTTTATATTGGGTTTTAACGACGCACTGTAATGATTACTAAGATCTATTGGCGTCGGATGAATGATTAATGAGATGATGGGATGATGAGATGAAGGTTGTTATGGGTAGTGGGAAGGATAGTGGGAAGGAAGCGGTCGTGGCCTATATAGTGGGAACCATCCCGGCATTAGCCTAGACTACAGAGGGAAACCACGAAAAACCCCTGTAAAGATGGACGGTGGCGGGGATCGAACCGGGTCCGATATGTCCCTTCACCTCCCGGATCACGAAGCAAGTGAGCTAACCACTCAGCTACTGTGCCGGTATTTCTGTTTCCTTCTCAAAATAATAAAATTGCCAATTAACATTTCCGATGCTAACTGTGCTAAAAAGTTATTGAAGAGCACTGACAAACTTTTCCAATTTTTTTTTTATATATATTGGGTTTTAACGACGCACTGTAATGATGACCAAGATCTATTGGCGTCGGATGAATGATTAATGAGATGATGGGATGATGAGATGAAGGTTTTATGGGTAATGGGAAGGATAGTGGGAAAGAAGCGGTCGTGGCCTGTATTGTGGGAACTATCCCGGCATTTGCCTAGACTACAGAGGGAAACCACGAAAAACCCCTGTAAAGATGGACGGTAGCGGGGATCGAACCGGGTCCGACATGTCCACTACCTCCCGGGCCACATGGAGCAAGGGCGTTAACCACTACGCTGCATGTGCCGGTTCACATTTTTTTTCATTCCATTTTCCGACTTATGAAAACTGCTGAAAGATATTATAAAATTATATGTAATTGGAAAAAAGTAGATTGAATTGGCTATCATTTTTACGATGTACGAAAACTTTACACAGCTATTGTTCTCCAAATAAGGCTAAGGACAACAATATAGGATCGTTCGGACGGAGCAACACAAGGGCGATCTTACCATCCCAAATGAATTTAATATAAAAATTCAAATACAATATATAAAGTCAATTTTTTTAATCACATCGAAACTTAATACCGAATCATTGTTCCCCAATTGAGGCTATGGATAACAGATAGGTTCGTTTGAACGGGACTCCACTAGAGCAATCTTACCTCTCCAAATAATAATTGAAAATAAGATAACTCATTTAAGAAACAATAAATCTCAAGGTAATAATGCCAGGGATGGAAAACAGTTCAAACATTAACAATGAGGAGAAAATTTTGAATCTTCTTCTTCTTCGTCTGGAATAATTGAGGCGGTGAGCTCCAAAATGGCCCAAGCCCAATCCTAAATTTGTGGTTTTGGCCAGTTTGGAATCCGTAGAATGGAACCACACTCACAGTGCCAAAACAAAAAAGTGCTGCCATCCATCGGAAAATGATGGACTTTTGGATGGGTCACTTTGGAACTGATAAAAATGTATCTTGTGGTAAAGATTCTCAATCAAGCTCAAAATGAGAAAATAGTGCAGGGTTGGGCCATTTTGGAGCTCACCGCCTCAATTCTTTCTTCTCTCCTTTTCTCCGTACTTGTATTTATTACAGAATTGATCATTTTTTTTCTTTTTGTCATTGTATTTGATTAATTTCATACTTTTTTTCAATATTATACGATCGTGGCTGATTGAATGTGAGCTAAACAGACAGGAACGTCTGAGAAAAATCATGAAAAACCACCAGTCAGAATGAAAAAATATAAAAATATAAAAATGAATATACCATCAGACTCTGGGATGACCAGATAGAAGTATTTCCCACAGATCTCTTCTACTTCAGTGAAATTATAAATAATATTTGTTTGTAATTCATGTACTCATTCTTCTTGTCATACTTCACCAATATGTATGTATAACGACCAATCTACAACCACCGGATTTCTATGATCCAAAGTTGTATTTTCTAATTATTATTCATTTTAATAGTTTTGTACAATGTTATATAGTGTTTTACGCTCATAAAATGAACACAAAGCGCGAAACAGGCTTGTCTGTGGGTGTACACAAATTACAAAGTATATGTACAGTACGTGTGAGACATACAAATTATATAAAGTAAAATATTAGAAAAAGTATCATAAATGGTAAAAAGAACAGTTTAATAATAAAAATATGAAAATAATAATAATATAAAATGTACTACTTAATAAATCTACAAATATTAACTTAGTGTTTTTACCATGAGCACCATTTAATAACGATTAACAAAACATCAGCACAATAGATTATACGTAATTGAGCCTTGAAGCAGTCCCCATTCACCCCCCCACCCTACCCCTCCAAGTACACATGTACAGGCATGCAGCTGTCCATGTGTGAAGTAGAATGAAACTTTAAGGAGCTCTTTTTCTCATATTCCATCTTCTTTTATCTGGTTAAAACTGCATGTAAGTGTTTCTTGACTTTGTTAAATGAGTGGGTTTCAACTTTTAATACTCGTTTAAATTTTAAATGTGTCGTCGACTGCGTGTACTTTAAACCCCGAACTAGTGCGAGATCGAAACACCCGGAGTTAACGCTAATTGATAGGTGAAACGGTCGACCGGAACCAGCCAGAGTTGGGTACGGTAAGTTGACGGATCGACACACCCTGCGTTGATGATAATTGATAGGAAAGACGGTCGATCGTGAGGACATGCGTTTACATTAGATCATTACTGACGACCATGTCATCCTAATATATTAAGACTTTCACTCTTTTAATAGATTTAATGTTGTGATTAATTATATTATATAAAGACAACGTGGATTAGTGGAGGCTCGTGACTATAATTTGAAAAAGTTTTTTTTTTTTCCTTAATTGCGATATGTTATCGTTTTTGACCTTAACTACACGTGGCCAAATGAGTCAAATGTGTAAACTACGCCCTATTATAACCTATTTCAATATATTATATAAGTTCTTGCTACATCAAATCAAGTCAAATGAAATGCTTGACAATGTTACTTTTTATATTTTTCAGTGAAATTTGTCTTTGGTTTTATATATTTTTAATAACTAATCAAGAGTTCAATCTAAAGATGATCTATACATTCATAGCCCTCTCATCAATTCTGATTTAATAATAATTCCTGTTTCTCTGTCCTATTTGTGATTTGATATCTTGATTAATTCTTAGGTTCCAGGAATTGATAGGTTCATGCAAGTATCATGTTATTAACAACCTTCTGTTTGTTGTTTTCGACTCTATATAGTGGTTCATATCGGACTCTCTCTCTCCCTCTCTCTTTCTCTCTCTCTCTTTCTCTCTTTCTTTCTTTCCTTCTTTCTCACTTTCACTCTTTCTTTCTTCCTTTCTCCCTCCCTCTCTCTCTCTCTCTCTCTCTCTCTCTCTCTCTTACTCTCTCTCTTTCTTTCTCTCTTTCTTTCTTTCCTTCTTTCTCACTTTCACTCTTTCTTTCTTCCTTTCTCCCTCCCTCTCTCTCTCTCTTTCTCTCTCTCTTACTTTCTCTCTCACTTTCTTACTTTCTTTCTTTCTTTCTTTCTTTCTTTCTTTTTTCTTTCTTTCTTTCTTTCTTACTTTCTTTCCTTTCTTTCTTTCTTTCTTTCTTTCTTTCTTTCTTTCTTTCTCTCTTTCTTTCTTTCTTTCTTTCTTTCTTTCTTACTTTCTTTCTCTCTCTCTCTTTCTTTCTTTCTTTCTTTCTTTCTTTCTTTCTCACTTTCACTCTTTCTTTCTTCCTTTCTCCCTCCCTCTCTCTCTCTCTCTCTCTCTCTCTCTCTCTCTCTGTTCTCTCTCTTCTTCTTATTTCTTCCTTTCTCTCTCTCTCATTCTTACTCTCTTTTTTCCATTTTGATTGTTTGTTTGTTTCTTACCATTTTGTTTCTTCATCTCTACACCGGGTGTAGAGAACCGGCGTTCCTGCTACAGAACCCCCGATCGTAGACACCAACACTTTAACATCAAAATATTTATGATTGTTGGCGGCTTGAAACCTCCGAGCATTATTGTTGTTGATAAAGTTGTAATCGCCAACTCTCAGTCATTGAGGTATGAGTTTAAAGAGGTGTGAAGGGTAAATGGGTCATTTCGTATGTCAAAGGTCAAGAGTCATCCATTTTCTAGCCGCATTTCTTGGCAAGTTCTTAGAGCTTCTCTTTGTAGAATATCGTACCGTAACCGAAAGAGGTCCTCTATATAAAACACGAAACACCTGCTGATTTATGTTAAATAGCACGTATAGCTGTGGTATGAGGATATTTTCAATACATCTAAAAATACCAATATTTGGTAATTATTTCACAATATTTTCAATAGATATAATATCTCTATTATATAATGTAATGGACATGACCTATATATTATTTCATCGATATATTTGAAAATAATTTAAATGTTCAAAATATATTTTATAAACAACTTGACTAAATTTTTACATATTTACATACTGTGAAAAAGTGAGTAATTCCTAATGAAAAATGTATATATTAAATTTCTACCAATATCCAAATTGTCGATTTCTTATGAAATGAAGGCCTACAGTAATTCACAAAATGGCAGGCTTGACCATATGATGAAAATATCAATATTCAAATTTGCTAAAAATGTACTCATGATGTATGAATTTCATGAATTAAGTTGACGTCCCTTCATTCAGGCGAAATCAGGCGATATATTGGAAAAATACATTATCTCTCTATTTTTGATTTGCTTAAATTATATTTGTAAATCTTTTATTTCTCGAAATATTCGATTGATATTTCATCTGGTTGGTTCGTGTGAAACCAACAAATGAAATGATAAATTACGCTGTCATGTGTTTCCAACGAATGTTTTTCAAGCTTTTGACTGCAGATGAGCGATATCGAAGCCTATTCACATGTATATTTCCATCTCGACGACCCGTATCCATCCGCACGTTCATAAATCTCACCTCATCTGCTTCTAGATAGCACGTGGCCGCGTGCGTGTGTGTGTGTGTGTGTGACATCCACGCACTCACGCACCCCCCCCCCCCCCCCTTCTTACCGCCATTTATCTTCCCATTCACCTGAACTAGGAAGACACGAGTTTCAACTTTCAGTTAGCACATGATGTGGATGAGTAGAAGATTTGAGACAAAGTTTTTGAGTAATTGGATGAGCGAAGACTCAATTTTAACCTGAAAAACAAATCACTTTTTTGTGTGTTTTTGTTTCGCGCTCAACAGGTCTAATGAAAGTACAAATTCAGTTGAAACTTGGTATTCACAATTGTGTCATTATCCAATTCGATAATGTATAGTTCAGTTTTGAGGTGCAATCGGTTGAATCACATCACTAAGAAATAATTAAATTTGCAATTTATATATGATGAACTTTTCCTGATTTCCGATTCTTGATATCCTGATTGAATTTTCTGATTAAAGAATTCTTACGATTTTTGTGATTGCTATAAATAAATGTTGCGATAAGTTTCAAGCTTGTCTGTAGGCCATAACGAGAAGCGTGATAAAATATCTAGATGATGATAAATTATAAAGTTTGGTTGATCATACCCTCGGTAACCATGGTGACCACAAGATAACATATCTAATAGACCACTTCAAGTATCAACTAAACTACGTTATTCTATTAGCTACGAGAATCAATATTGATGAGCGTTGCAGCTTCCAATATTATTATATAATTATTTGACCTACTTACGACCGAGGTCAGACTAGTAGTTCATTCTTAATTTTAATTTTCAATATTTTCAAATTTGAATTGACTGGGTTAGGCATTGACATTTTCTTCCATATTCTATATTTTTCAATGTGAGAGATCTTAAGTGTAGGCCTATATCGCGACATGTTTGATCAATTTTATATCAATTAATTTCTAAAAGAATCAGAACTAATTTCATTCATTTAATTACTCTCGCATCTTCTTCTTGGACCATCTTCTACACCATGTGTGAGATACACGCATTCACGCATACACGCGTGGTTTGACAACCCCCCCCCCTCCCCCTCTTGCCCATTCTGATTCACCTCTGCAGAACTCTTAAGGACCGGTGTCACTTCTTGAATAGCCCGTGCCTTTCATCTAGCCAAGTCTTTGTCCACAAAGCTGTATGGTGGACTTTATGGAAGGCTTTATATCTTTTAATAGCCCCCCCCCCCCGTCATCCCTCTTGTCTTTATACCCCCTACCACACCCCGTCTTAGTAGACGGCAGGACGTGAATTCTGATGTAAATTACGATATTGTGTAGTGAATGTTTTGTGTAATGATGGTGGAAATTGTGCACCTTGAGATAAGTTTTCTTTGCGTCATTGTTTTGATTGGTTGAATTCAGAATGCTGACAGAAAGTTTTGCTGTATATATAGAAAATGAGCAGAATCCTTCATTGAAAGATGAATTAATTTGTTTGGTTCAATTTCGAATGGTGTTATATCTAATATGTGGAAAATAATGATATTGACAAATGAGGATTTTGGAATCCCAGTTTTTACTTCAATAATAATTTGAAAATAATTCCTCGTGATTTTTTTCAGACGTGTACCTTTTTGATAGCTTAATGTTCTTTCTATTTCGAGATTATTTCATTGATTGATTTTGTCGATTTGTTCAATTTTGACTTCAGTAATTGTAGATACTGGGAGTTGTACCGTACTTATAGAACCGGCATTGTAGTACAACTAAATAGTTATTCATCGAATAACTTGGTTTAATAAGATCCAATTGCAGTTACTATGATGGTTTTTGTTATTTTTCTTCAACCACAAATACATCTACTTCCGAGCTACTACCTCACCTAGTCTTCGTAATGCCGGCTTTTAGGAAAATTAGGATGTTCACCTATACACGTAATCGAAACACATCAAAAATTGGTTATGTACTCAAATACCGATTTTATATATCCATATATATATATATATATATATATATATATATATATATATATATTTATTCATTTATATATATATATATATATATATATATATATATATATATATATATATATATATATATATGTATAAATATATATATATATATATATATATATATATATATATATATATATATATATATATATATATACACATATATATATATATATATATATATATATATATATATATATATATATATATATATATATATACATATATATATATAAATAGATGAATAAATATATATATATATATATATATATATATATATATATATATATATATATATATATACATATATAGTATATATATATATATATATATATATATATATATATATATATATATATATATATATATATATATATATATATATATATATATATATATATAATCCGATATCACCAAGTCCAGTTAGTCTTCATTTGAGAGCTGGTGAAAATAAATACCATGGGTAACCATGGTGATAACAACTTTAAACAGCCAGTTGAAGCTACTTTCACGTTGGTAAAACAAATGGCATGGGTACCATGATGATAACAAAGCTAGTTAGAGCTATACTCTCACGTTGGTAATTCCGCCACTGAAAGTATAACAATTTCAACAAAATTTCAAATTATTTCGTTCAACTTGTTGACAACACATATGCTACTGATAATTGTGCTCAAGTAGACGAATGGTATACATGTATTTACTGAATTATCCCGCGTACTCGAGTTCACTTATAGCTGTTCACCATACTACCTCCATTGTCTTAACACTATCAACCATAATAACACTGTGCACACAAACCTGTTGATATCACTTACCATTATTCATATCGCTATAATCCAGTCACCAGCACTGACTGTTCACTACCAACATACAAATACATCAATCTAATATTTCTCTTTAGAATTCAGATACTTAAAAGTCCTCATTTGATTTAATTAAAGTAAATATCCGGAGAAATTAGTAGAAAAATAATTATATGATAGAATTAGCAAATGAGATGGAATTTGTGTTCGATTACCATCAAGGCACTACATATGAGTTGAGGGCGAAAACAAACAGAAACAGAGTAGCGTCTTCTTTTTGAGGAGACCATCAGGGGGACATTGTGGTTCACTTAGAACAATAATATTTGACGAGCGGGAGACAGAAGTGTCTATTCGTCGGACAGGAAGTAGGTTTTAGATTGGTTTTAGTTTAGACGAAATTAGTTTAGAATGTATGTTTGGTTGGGTTATTCAGTTTAGATTATAGTTTGGATTAGTTAGGTTCATTCAATTTGTTAGACTGGTACACTAGACACAGACACAGTTTGTGGTTAGACTGTGGCGACATAGATTGATTGATTAGTGTTTGCTTAACGACCCCACCAACAGCTAGGTTATACGGGGGTACGAATGAGTAGGTTACTATGAAACTATGGAGTGATGATAAGTGGAAGGATGATTACAAAAACCCATGTCTTGTACGGGATTTGAACCCACGCCCAACGGTGACTTCAGTTTCTGAAGCGGTGTCTCAGCTGAACGAGCTACCGAGGGCGGCTGGTGACGTAGACCGATGGTCTAATGAATAGGGGGTGCATAGAGATATAGTAAAAATGATTATATTTCAATTTTATCATGTTGGTAGACAACAGCACTGCTAGTGATACGAAGTATGTAACAAGCAAGTCATAATTCACGTTATTATCACCGAAAACCGTGTCTTGAACGCTAAAATCACCTTGACTCTGTGATAAAAACACGTATTCCTGTGAGATGGCGTGTCGAGACACCCGATTGTCACGTGGTTAACAGTTGGACGAGCAAGTGTCTCGGGTGTGCAAAGTGAGGCATCTGTTTTTGAGCAGCACGTGTTCAATTAGTGTAAGAAAGAGTAGAGGAGATAAGAGAAAGAGACGAATATTAATTTAAATATTGTTATTTTTGGGATAAGAAATGTGGTGGACGAGATTACTGAGCTGGGCTAGATAATAAAATATGTTATTTCATCCAGAAAAGTTCGTAATAAAAGCGAATTATTCCCATCGAGAATTATGTTTTCTGGGATATTTCCTGGAAATATGTGTATTTTTTTATACCGTATATAAATATTGTTTTTTAAGGGGTAAGAAAAGTGGTGGTCGATTGAACCGTTCTAAATTGTAATATAATGTTATAGCCTATATCGTCCAGAAAAAAGTTTGTGAAGCAAAAAAATAGCACATTATATTTCCATTGAAAATTCTGTTTTTCTGGTATATTTCAAGGCCAATTGGCAGTTCATTCATATCAGTTGACCTTTTCGTGGTTTCCTTCAGTTGTTCGTCTCCGTCCTATCATTCCAACAGATCAAAGAGAACTATTTACTACCAGATTAGTCTTACTATAGTTAATAAAATACAATAATACAAAAATATAAGTGGACCAATGAGAAAGTTTGTTGGTTAGTCTTTAAAAAGTTACTGAACAAATTTCAAAAATTGAATTGAACAGGTAAAATGAGTGTAAATATATATACCACGCAATGCACATATAGAGTGGTATAAAGCCTTCCAGTATTCGACTTGGGGTAAGGAAGATGCGAAGGGGGAAGGGAGGGGGGGGGGTGCCCAAGAGGTATTTTTTCCTCAAAAAGAAAATTTCGGTCGTATCCCCTCATAATGAATGTACTATTTTTCATTAATAAAATACGAGTTTGCACAAAATATGAGATACCGGTAATTGGTTTTCCTCTCATAAGAAATCTAGATTTCTATCTTCAAATACTTATAACAAAATCATGCTTAGAATAATCTCCTCTGTTATTTGTGTAATTTGTAATCGCATAATTTTCACTGCTATAAGCGAAACCGAATGACTATGCAGACTCTCAAAATGAAAGAATATTTTTGGAAAAAATATTTCAAATTTCCCCTGCGCTGGAGCTATGTTTCACACTAGCTGTACAAACAAACAAACAATTACAGTTCTGATTCAACTTACATCACCCCCTAATGAATAAAATCTTTAAAATAAAAAGCTTGGTGCTAACTGAGATTATTGAGGGTTGCGTTGGGTTGCCGGACTGTGCTAACCCTCTAGCTCCATGCGATTAAATCGGACCTGATTCGATCCCCACAGCCGTCTTTCTTTACAGTTGGTATCACGTGGTTTACTTCTGTAGCTTGGACGAATTCCGCGGGATGGTTCCAACAATATAGGTCACGACCGCTTCCTTCTCACTATCCTTCCCATCACCTAAGAAACCTTCATCTCATCATCATATTATCATCTCATTAATCATTCATCCGACACCAATAGATCTTAGCTATTATTACTGTGCGTCGTCAAACCCAAAAACCAGAAAAATCCAGATACCTCTGTGACTCAAGTTAAATATCATCCCCTCGTTAAAAAATCCAATTCGAGCAGTGTAACCGCCAACAATCTAGCCAATAACTATATTTACATATATGCTATACACAGGTATATACTTATACTTATAATGCTTATATTTATATACTTATTTATACTTGTATCCACGAAAGAAGTAGGTCCTCTCACAAAAAAAAAAAAATGTCAACTTTTCGGTCACTCCACCGCGAGGATTTAAGGATTTTCAAAGATCCAGCTTATAGTTTCTCATAAACTTCGTACTGAAAAATTACCCTAAAAATACCACAACTATTATAGTGGTGAGTTTTATGTTTGTGATGTTGGTAGACGACTTTCTTCTTTCGCGAATACAAGTATAGGCTATATAATATCAGCTTTGTGCAGTTCTAATACATATTGAAGTTCATCAACCTTGTTGGTGCCAAGTCTTCTTGATGTTGTTGTTAACAGGTCAAGCTGCCCGGCCCGAATTAACCGACCTGATTAGAGACCCCCCCCCACCCTTCACCTTCCCTTCTTCATCCTCCTCGGGGACTTTAATCCGGCCACAGTGGCGTCGGTTTCGAGGACCGTGCAGGTCAACCGGAGAAGGAGGTAATTGTTGGCTAGGATGAGAAGAAAATTGAAAAAAAAAACGTTGAAAGTGAGAAGATGAATGAATGGTGATAAAAAAGGAGGTGTCTATCAGTTAAAAAACGAGAAAGCACCACCTCTTCGCTTTACGATCATGCACCAACCAAGCTCTATTCACCGTAGCCCGGACCCTATACGTTCACATGGGCAATTACCATTTACAGATAATGGCACCAACGATCAATCCTCTCTCTACGCCATCACCCTTACGATCACATGCACCCTTTCTACGCCCTTTACGCCAACTTTACGCTATCACCCTCTGCGATTCTTACACCCACTTCTCCACAATCTACCCCCTACGCTTACACGCACCACTCTATTCACGCTATCATCACCCTCTACTGAACCCAGCACCACCCATCATCCTCTACGCACCCATTCACCACCCTCTCTCTACGCCACCTCCACACCTAACTGCTTCATCCTCTTTACGCCATCACCCTCTGCCATTCGCACATCAAGCTCTCTACAATATACCCTCTACGCTTACACACACCACTCTCTTCACGCCATCACCCTATACGGATCTAGCTCCACACATCACCCTCTCTATCCTGTACACACCCATTCACCATTCTCTCTCTCTACGCCACCTCCACGCCTCATCATCTACGCTATCACCCTATGGCATTCTCACACCAAGCTCTCTACAATCTACCCTTTACGCTTACACGCACCAATCTCTTCACGGCTCACGCCACCACCCTTTACTGAACCCCGTACCACCCTCTTCATCCTCTACGCACCCATGCACCCTCTCTCTACGCCACCTCTACGCCTAACTGCTTCATCCTCTTTACGCCATCACCCTCTGCCATTCGCACATCAAGCTCTCTACAATGTACCCTCTACGCTTACACGCACCACTCTCTTCACGCCATCACCCTCTACGGATCTAGCTCCACACATCACCCTCTCTATCCTGTACACACCCATTCACCATTCTCTCTCTCTACGCCACCTCTACGCCTCATCATCTACGCTATCACCCTCTGTCATTCTCACACCAAGCTCTCTACAATCTACCCTTTACGCTTACACGCACCAATCTCTTCACGGCTCACGCCACCACCCTTTACTGAATCCCGTACCACCCTCTTCATCCTCTACGCACCCATGCACCACCCTCTCTCTACGCCTAACTGCTCCATCCTATTAACGTTATCACCCTATGCGATTCTTACACCAAGCTCTCCACAATCTACCCTCTACGCTTACACGCACCACACTCTTCACGCCATCACCCTCTTTATCCTCTACGTGTGCCACGCACCACCCTCTCTCTACGCCACTATCCTAAGCCACACAGACGGTTATCTATCCACGCACGACGTTCTGCATCTCTTGGACGGCGTCTCAACCCATAACCGTGTGTGTGTGCGGATGCTATTAATAGCCGTGGTCTGCCATACATAGTATACGAGGTATACGCGGTGACGGGTCAAACGGGAGAGTAGGCGCTGTTTGTGTGTGTGTGTTGGAAGGAGCACCGACTTGTCCGCGGACATTGCTTGCCTCGACACGTGTACTCCACGTAGGAACTAGGTTAGAGGCGCGAGAGGAGTTCACGAGAGGAGGTCTCGCTGATGTGTTAGTGGTGTCGATCGAGGGATTCGAGCCTGAAAAAAACGGAGGAACGAATCGTATAAAGATGAGAGGCGCACGTGTGATGAAGGTGACGGTATGGGGTCTCGGGTATTGTGTTTGTAGTGTCGGTTGGGGGGTTCGAACATGAAATTATGAAGGAACGAATGCGAGATGAAGTAGATATGTGGAGGAGGTAGCGATATGGTGTCTCTTCGGTGGGTTAGCATTGTCGTTAGGGAGTGTTGAGACTTCGTAATATCGGCTTGAGGAAAGAAAAATTGTTGGAGGAACCAATGTTGTGATGGTTCGAAACTAGCGTATGTTAGTGTTAAATGTTAGGGGGACAGTCGATCGGGAATGCAGATAAAGAAATCGAGATGAACGGCTTAATTGTGAGGTTCGACACTATGGATCGTTGTGGTTAGTAGATAGGGGAGACGGTCGATCGGGGGATGTGATAGTTATGGGAGATGTGTCGAGAGGGAGAGAGAGAGGGAAGATGCGCGGGTTGGGATGAGGTGACCGACCTAGGGAGGAGTGAATTTGAAGAAAAAAAAATGAATGGAATTTCAATTGGGAATAAATGGGATAAAATTTGCGAGATAACGAATGAGTATAATGAGCGTTGCATGAGGAGATCTTTTGATGATGAGAAACTACAGACAAACGCAGCGTATGCGTTATAAGATTAACCACATTTCTGTATGAAATGTATACTCTCAATCTACACAGATTGGTATTGAAACTATCAGCTTTTGTCAAGTAACAAGTACCTAACAATAATTCGCTGTATTGCTATAGTAACAATTATTGTTACTATAGCAACACAGCGAATTGAGGAAGTCTCGAAGATTGTGATTGGGTGATTGGGTGCTCATTGTTTGCTCCTCTTCTTAACACTGATTGGCGTCTCTTGAAAGACGCTAATTATGTATAATCACTTCCTGCCTTCGTTATGCAGACCAAATTGTTTGTATACCTGTTGATCATTTGGATGAATTTCATTGAGTCAGGAAAAACATGTTTTCGTTTTTCTTTGAAACGGCTAGTTCGATTTTAGTGAAACTTTGTGATAATGTGTATCATACTTGTGTTTGAATTCAGTAGAAAAAAAAACAATTTCTCTGCGAGTTTTACCTTGGATTGTAGCTGTATGGACAGGCAACTATGCAAGTTATGCAGACTTTCCAGAGCTTTCCTATTCTTTGGAATAGAAATCTGGTTGTGATAGAAGTTCAATATCTAGTTATATTCGGAATTTGATTATTGTGATCCTAAACGTTTAATTGATTGAGTAGTGGAAATTTTTTTTCGATTTTTTCGTGATATCTTTCATAAGGGTGCATAAGACTTCAATGTATAGGCCTACTGAAGAAATGTTGCGCTGGAACTACGGGAAAAAAACTAAAGAGCTACGGGAACACGTGTATATTTGCCCCTCTGTTTTCCGCATGAAAAGATTATGAAGTATTTAATTGTAACTAAACTTTTGATGCGTAATGAAATATAGAAAAATCATTCAAAAAGCTGTTAAAATGTTTTAAATGTGGTAAAATGTTTTTAAACATTCAAAAAGCATTATTGAACATGATCAATATCGTTTATTTGTATTTTTTCATTGTTGAGAATGATTTTTCAATCCGAAAAATTTGTGGACGCACGTATTAGGTTTCTTTCAATTTATATCGCATTTACACCTTGATGTCACACATTGATAATAATGTTTCAGAAATTGTGTTCTCCAATCACACCTCAGTATTTAGTGTGTTTGCTCCACAGTTTTCTTGTTGCTAAGTTAAGAGGCCTCTTTACATCTTGCCTACCGGCTTGACTGCAGACGTTCGGGGCCCAAGTTGGCAACGGAAAGCCAATAATCGTATCAACATACAGTTTTCGGTTAGATGGTCACTAGTATTCAATACGTGCTCGTACGAAGAGCTTTAGTTTGTGGTATGTTTTCAACCCTTTCAAAATAATTGTCAAAAATCAACATGTTTCTATACCTGTTTTTCATTGTTTTTACGATCTTTTCAGAATAATTTAATGGAAAAATACGATTTTTAGGGAACGTATAGACACAGATATACTAATTGTTGTTTCATTGCAAAATTAATGAGACTGATTGGTTCAACCGTTTAGCCACCATGTATTGACGCTTTTTGTCCTGTTTTGTTCGTTCCCTGCAGGTTTTACTCATGGGTTGTGAGATGTAAAGTTGCTAACTCGTCTGTTATTACTGTGGAAGATAACCGTTCGATATGCAAATTGCAAACAATATCGAAACTTCAATATCGAATATCGATCGAAATATATCGAAAAATTTCAATTTTCAATCGATATCGAATCAAATGAAGAATCGAATCGGAAATATCGTATGAAAAAAAGCGAGTTTGGACGATATTAATCTCAATCATGTAATACTGTTTCAGTTTCAGTTCATTTTCCATCCATTTTATAATAATTATATATGGCAAAATACATTTGATGGTAAATTCCTTTTTCAAAGGAGAAAGTAATTGGCAATCTGATATTTTATCCTGTAAAAATCTTTAACTGGTAGTTATAAGAACACATCACGAGCACGTCGAGCTCTTTCCTTTCCAGCACACACCATTACTGACAGCAACGAGAATCTGTGGCCCTATTATTTATTTTAGATCACTTTTGGTCAAGTATTAAAACTTTTCCATTTGTTTTTTTATCAGTTCGTTGTTTGACTTGTTATTTATTTGAGCTATTCAAGATTTTTTTTTCAACTCGATATCGATCATCGTTATTCGCATCTCGAATATTCCAATTCCTTAATCGAAAGTCCTAAAATATCGAATCGATTAAAATGAAGAAATCAAATAAATTTACTATATGAATATTAACATAATTGAAAAATGGTGATCATAATAATTAAAATAATAATCAAAAATTGAACATAAATAAACATAAATAACTATATGGTAATGCCCGCACACAACATTTAGTTCTTACGCAGGCTTCTTTTTTCTTCTTTTCTGATTTTGCAATGTAAATCTACATGGTTCACTCTATTACTGCTTTTATTGTTTTCCTGTTCTCTTGTTATGTGAATAAGATAAAGAGTAAAACGATTTATAAATTGAAAATTGAATTGATTAAATGGCAGACCCACATCAGTCATCCCACAGCACAAAGATATGGCGTTATCCTATAGTGTAGCACATTACGCACTGTGTTACCGAGACAATGTATAATAATGAGTTACCGACAGTCACAGTGTGTAGCATTCTTATTAATATTATCTTTGCCATTTTCCGTACAAGTAAAAAGTAATTAATCCAATTGTAAAGTGTAAGGAATTTCTACAACAAACTAACTAAATTCTGGACTCTGTCTTACGAGATTAATAGGTGAGTTAATTAAATATTTATCTCGACCTCACACGAGTGCCAGTAGCGAAACTGTATTCGACGATCGACCGTCTACCTTATCATATAACATCAGCGATCTGATGTTTCGAGTCGTCATTATAATCTTGACAGAAGTATTTGGCATTGTTGTTTTTGGCTATTATGAAGTGGCTTCAAAACTTTTAGTTAGCTAAGGCCAAAAAGATTGTACCGCGTTAAGCTATTTTTACGTTTGGTGTTATAGCTCGTTTGGGCGTTTGGGTAGGTTCTTTTGAGAAATACAGCTGTCTATAAATGTACGTACAGTACATGCAAGAGTAATAGGTAACTATCAAATAAAATCTGTATATAGTGTGTATTGTTTGAATTAACGACCCCATCAACAGCTAGGTTATACGGGGGTACGAATGAGCTGGTCATAATGAATATATGAAGTGATGATAGGTGATAGGACATTCACAAAAACTCATGCCTTATGCGGGACTTCAACCCACGCCCAACGGTGACTTCAGTTTCTGAAGCGGTGCCGCAGCTGACCGAGCTACCGAGGGCGGCAAAAAATTTGTATGTATATATATATATATATATATATATATATATATATATATATATATATATATATATATATATATATATATATATATATATATATATATATATATATGTATATATATTTCTTCAATTGATTCATTCCAAAAACTATACAGTTTTAAGTTGTAAAAGTTTGCCCGTACAAAAAAAGTTTCATGTTGATCAGTCTAACCATGCGAGACCTGTGCAGTGCTTACAAAAAAAAAACACACAGACACAAATCTATAAGAGTGGGATTACTGGGATGGAGTCTTCGCTACGTTCATCTAAAATATATTCAGCTTAAAATATATCCTTAGCATTTTTATTTATATATCTTATAATTATGCAAATGTTCTATAGTGATATAGTTTAAATTTATGGCATTAGGAAATACATAATGTTTTATTGTTCTGAAATAACGGCGCATACAAACGTCATTGCAACAATGTGTTCAACAATGCACGCGTATATAAATATTCTCCTAATTATTTGTTCCCTTTTCAAGAAATTAAATGCGCATAGTTCTTGCGCATATACTTCACTCTGCGCACTTTTCCACGACAATTGCACAAATGCATCACAAGAAAATGTCGACTCTAATACTTATTACTGCAAAATTATCTCCTTTTATTTTATAAGTTTACTCTATTTTGTAACAAACATTAAAATCATTTCAACTTTGCAATAACTTCATCTCGTAAAACGTTTGAGTAATTTATTATATTTATTTACATTTTCAACCAAGAAAATAAATCACTAATTTTGCGCAACATTAAGTGCGCAATTCAATTTAACCCCTTAAACTAATTATTGCAAAATATTTGAAATTGTTTTAAATTAAAAATCATCAATGTTTCGAAAGAATAAGACGGTTCGAAACTCGTGATCGTTCAAGTTATAAGATATATCGGGACTGTTATTCGCCCCACCGGATATATCTTGTAGTTAATAGTGTTGTGTTGTATGTAGAAATGTAGAAATAATGTCACATAAATTCGTGTGACAAATGTCCTTGTCTGGTGGTTGAGATAGACCAGGATGCATTATATGCAGTTTATGGGGTAAATTAAACCGTGATTTGTGTATCGTGATTTGCCGGCACAGTCAAAGTGCAACTGTAAAAAGTTGTAATACTGGTGAAATTATAAATAATTGTAATGCAATTGTAGGTTTAAGTTTAGGAAATTGTTATGAAGTAATTGTAATGTTTCTAATTAGAATAGTGTTGTCATATGGATATGATGATGGCGTTCAACGTTGGAAAAAATGTACATTTAATCAAATTCCAAGATTAACCATGCTTGAAAGTTTTTCTGTGCAGTTGATTTCGACTCTTTATCTTTTATATGTATAATAGAAGTGACATACATTTTGACTCTTCAAATTCTTAAAAAGTAGGTCTGAATACTAATACATCTTCTGTGTTATTTCATTTGCACACTATTTTATGAATTAAAATATAACGCATCCATGTGAAATTAAATCTTTTTTTGCACTCGGATAAATAAAAAATTAATGAAACGATACACTTTATTGTATGTAGGCTACTTCATAATGTTTCATGATTTTATTTTGATGATATTTGAATAGCAATCATAATTAATTCTTATTCAGTCAGGACACCACTTTTAGCAACTTGAGTATGCGGGTTCGAGTCTCAGGCAAGGCACGAGATTTTGTGTACATCATTTATCTATCATCCACTCATTCGTACCGCCAAATAACTATTTGTTTGTGATGTTAAACAAACAATAATCATCATCACCATAAAAAACAAGTCATCACACTCATTGTCACATGATGGTTTGAAATCTCGCCGTCATTGAAATATTTTTTTTATATATATATTGGGTTATATTGTTTTTTTTATATTTTCCAAAAATACAATTCAAGTAATACAAAACATATTGTATTTTCCATCAATTCTCAAAAAATAAAAATAACCCAGTATAATATAGTGTCAGATTCATTAACAACACGAAAATCATTTTTTGTATTCATTTACAATATCGAAAACTTGACATAGAGTCATTGCCACCCCCCCCCCCCTAAAAAAAAGGCTGAATATATCAAGGTAGGATATTTCGGACGGGACACCATAAGGACGATCTGATCATCACCCCAAAATATAATAACAACTAATAACTAACTAACCAACTAATAATAACTAATACATTCCGGGATTAATCGCAAATTGTTTTTCATAGCATCGAAACTTGATACAAAATCTTTGTTGCCCAATTAAGTCTATTGATGAAAGTAGGATCACAAAAGATAAATTGATACTCAATATAACATTTAGAATAGTGTTCCCAATGAATATAAGTTACAGTACTTCCCTGTAATAACAGCAGAACAATATAGCACTATTCCATCTCATGAGCCACAATATTATATTGAATAATTTACAACATTCAGCCAGCAATACCTAGCTTTAATGTAACGATAAATAACAGAATGTATAGTGTGTACTTGTGGAAGCGAGATGCAAAGAGTTTTATAGCGATAATTTGTAGCACACATTAACTCTATATTTATTACCGTGAATACAAAAGACAGTTAAATGAGTGTAAGTTGCAGAACGCGTTCGCAAATAGATTTAAAAAGTGAGCGTACATACGATCAGAGAGGTAAAACTGCATGTGGCTTAGTTGATGATTGGCGACTGGATTATTTGTAAATAAGGATGATGGTAAAAGTTTTCATTTATCAAGATCTGAATTTATTAGACGAGCTTTAGCGAGGATTCAATTTGACATACTGAAAAAAAGTGGTGTTCGTTTTTATGATTTTTTTTTTTTTTAATGTTTTTTTGTCGGTTCTCCACAGGTCAAACGGCTACAGCTATCAACTTCAAACTTTTTTTAATGATGTTTCCTTATCTAACTTAGATCTTTAAAGTTTTGTGGCAATATCGGATGGTAACTTTTTTTCTTATGAATTTTAGAAATTTCAAAAATACCCATTAGAATAACACGGCGGAAAAAAAGGAAATATTTTTATTTTCCAAAAATAATGAAATTTTGCGTGAAGTTGGGTTACATTTTGATACACATGTATGAAAACTTTCAGCTTGATCGGGTGAGCCATTTTGAAGAAAAGCCATAAAATGTGCTAAATTGGTACCACTCGAAGCAGTTTTTACCCATTTCTGAATTAAATGTCACCCAATTGGCGAATGTAAACAAAATTTTGGGAAAAAAGTCGACATACTATTACTATCCGCTCGTCTAACAACGCATATATGGCGTTTTCCTAGTTAATTTATATTCGGTTTAACGACGCACTTCACTGATGACTACGGTCTGTTGGGTATTGAATATATGAGATGATGGAATGATAAGATGAAAGGTAATTTTATTAGGTGTTTTGGAATATTGGGAAGGAGTCGGTCGTGGACTCTTTTAATATAAGGAGCCATCTCAGTATTGACCTGAATGACAGAGGGAAACCTAAAAATAAATGTCAGGATGTTCGATCATGGAGGGAATCGAACCGCGTTCGTCTGAATGACGGTCCAGTGTGCTAGCCCCTCGACCACTCGTAATTGACCAAAGTCACTGTTCCTTCATATTACGGCTATGAATGATTTGATGGGATAGAGACAACGGACACTTCAAAGGCGACTTAGACTTTACGCTGTCGGAAGAAATGACAATAATAATTTTGACTGATCACAACTGCGAATAAATCAACTATATAGTTGAGAGATAATAACTAATTCAATGGTTTGAGTTAAGAAAAATGATATCTTCGAGTTCCTTATCGATTTCCATCTTTTACTACACTGGGGGTGGTAAAATCGCCCTTGTGGTGCCCCGTCCAAACGATCCTACTTTCATCCATAGCCTTAATTGGGGAACAATGATTCTGTATCAAGTTTAGATGTTATCAAAAAAATCATTGAACTTTTGTTGTAACTTGTAACTAAATTAAATAATAAGTTAAACTAATTTCTCAAGTTCTGATCGATCGATTTTTACCCCAAAACTCAATTTTCTTGTTGGTGAATGACTTATGCCTGCAAAAAGTTCCATTATGTATATTAACTTTGTGTTACGGCCTATATATACATATATTATATATATATAATATTGTATATGTATATGTTTATGTATATATATATATATACATATATATATATATATATATATATATATATATATATATATATATATATATATATATATATATATATATATATATATATATATATATATATATATATATATACTTAAGTATATATATACTTGAAAAAAGAGAGAGGAAGAAAAGATTCGTTTTCAATCGGATTCGTGTGAAATCGCTGGATAACGCACATCCATCTGTCTAAAACACCATCCTATTATTTTTCAAATCAATAAGTTTGGAATTCAAATCTTCACAAAAATATAATGATTTTATCGGAATTTTTTATTTTTATTGGTTTTCATGGATTTATATTTAACGACTTGATTCAAAATGGTGATGACTGTTAATGGATTGTCATCACACTCGCAAGTAATCCAGTGCAAAATGTCTCTCCAGAGTCTAATATGCACCGCTTTAGCGATAAGGAAATCGCGAGCTTGAGTCAACGCGGAAAGTCGCCCGTAATTATACCAACTATAGTATTATTGTCATTTTCTCAGTATGGCGTCATATTCATGTTGACTTCTCAAATAATTACACCAATTATTAGTGATATTCCAAAAATCTGTGACATTTTTATAATACGTGATTGCTACGAAGAAGGATGAAAAAACACGCGAAATAAGTGTTGCTATATGGAAATGAGGATATAAGATCTGAAAAAATGTCAATGTCAAAGGAAGCGGATAATTAGTGAACGTTGTAGAGTTTAGTATTTGGTGAATATAATTACCAAACTCAGATCTGGAAATGGATAAATTGAATGAAAAAGTAAAGAATTTTAAATTGTAGATTGATATTAAATTCACATTTAAGAACTTTTCTTTTTTTCTTTTCTATTGGTCACATACACTGATACAGAAAGAAAAACACAATTACAACAAAAAACATCCACAAAGCCCTTCAAAAAAGGCTTGACTGTGGATTAAAATAGTGGTTAAAATAGGTTAAAATACTTGGTGTCATCTATAATATTACTGCTTTCACAAACTACAAAGTACATCGAAATGTACACAATTCGACTAAAGAAGATGATTCAAAATATTCAGTGTCAATATAATTGTGGATTCTGTTTCTAGTTTTGTTATATTGTATAATTGTGTTATATAATACCATAACTGTATAACTTTTTATTCGGGTTAACAATAATTCATTTTCAGGTCTATTACTTTTGTAACATCGAAGACTTCAGACGAAGCACTAAAAAGGCAGATTCAATTACAGATTGGCACCACATCAATATTATTATTATTATTATTATTATTATTTATTTGATACACAATACATTATAATACATATGAATTTTAAATGTTGTGTATCGCTGGTGGTAAGAATAGAGCAAGCCCCGTAACAACATGTGCCTTACCACTCAAAGGGATTATTTAATTAATTTTAACGTAACTCATTTGATCAAATTGAAAATATCAAGCTCATTTGTCTATGGATGATGACCAATTCAATCAGATGTTTTGAAGACAAGTAATCTTCAATTTATATATATTGATCTTTATCTGCTTTTTCTTAAATTTTCTCCGTAATTTTTCTTTCTACATCTTTTTGTCTTCTATTTTTATAATATTTGTCCCAATCTTGGTACTCAAAATAATTGTATTATTTCATATAATGAATCTTTATGTATTTAATTCGTCGTCGCCTGTTTTTACATCCCAAAATCCACTTAGAAGACTGAAGAAAACCACGAAAAACCCAATATCAGGATGAAAATATGATGTGAAAATCTCACATAATAATGAATATTAACCTCAAAAACGATAAAAAAAAACGTCTTGAAAGTCATCACGCAATAAGTCGTAAGTGTAGTTTTTTGGAATAATCTCACAGCAAAATAATAAAAACTCACATAAAACAACGTCCCTGAAAGCCTTAAGAGGTATAAAAAGTACCACATGTTGTCGTCGACTGTCATTTGAATCAAGTGTTTCTCATTTTATATTTTAATTACTTCTTCATCCTACTTGTAACATGTAGATCCTAAACCTACTCATTCTCCGTATAACAGCTTTGGCGCAGTATTTCCTCTCTTTTTTTAATATTTCATTTTTTTCCTCTTCTTATTCTAATAGAGTATTCAATTCTAATATTCAATTTACTAGGTTATGGCCCAATATTATCATTAATTTTTTCATCAAACACTTTTATACTGCCATTTTGCTTTATTTATTA
Source organism: Brachyptera risi (assembly GCA_964007535.1). Classification (NCBI taxonomy): domain Eukaryota; kingdom Metazoa; phylum Arthropoda; class Insecta; order Plecoptera; family Taeniopterygidae; genus Brachyptera; species Brachyptera risi. The sequence goes on from OZ023337.1 coordinate 25,297,538, forward strand.
ATATGCTATTTCCATTTTTATATTATCCTGTGTCTAATGGGCAACCTTTTGTAAGGCAGAGACTTTATTTTTCATCAATAAAGTATTTATATATATAGTAACTGGGAAAACTCTTCAGCCTAGTTTTATACTGTGTCGGTCCAAATTTTGACACAACGTTTCAAAGAGATTCAATTCAATTTTTATTTCAAATCAATTTATTCTTGTGTTTAAACATAGTAATTGCGATACAAAATACAACCTGACACATTATTCATTTAATGAAATCATTTATGTTGGTTCATAATACTTGATATACAATAATGATAGTGAAGTACTTTTAATTGTATTGATTTTTGTGACGGTCAGTCGATACGTGTCTGACCTGTGAAGTGCGTAAAACATCAAAAACAAATCAAACAAACAAACAAACAAAGACACATTCCAAAATACAGAGTACTTATACTTTCTTGCCCATTTACAACACAATCGCAATAAAATACATTCAAACATTTGACAGTACAAAAATTGTGGAATTTTTATTTCATCATATATCTTTTTTTACCGAACTAATTATAATTGATTCTGAATTTGAAAATGAACTTTTCTTTACGCCGGGTTCGCACTCAATTTGGTATGCTTCTTCACAAACGGCAAACCGCAAACATTTCGAAAACATTTGGAATTTCGAAAATTTTAAATAGTGAATGAATTATCACATTTTACGTGAGTTAGTTTAATAATAGTATATGGTTTTCACGCAACGACAGAGAATTTCAAATGGAAATAATTAATTAATAAACACTCACTTTCAAGCATGAAATTGCCTCTTTATCTTCACCAACAAATCAAGTAAAATTGCATTCCACATATTAAATTAACGTCACTCACTCACTATACACGTACAGAGATATGCACGTATATATATATATATATATATATATATATATATATATATATATATATATATATATATATATATATATATATATATATATATATATATATATGTATATCAAATATATATATACAATATGTGAAAATATAACTGTAGACTGAGTGTAAAAGGAGATTCTCAGCTGTACACTTCCTCTCTAATCTCATACAATATCTTAGATAGAATCTTTTATAATGATTCTTATAAATGTAATATAAAAATTAATAAACTCCCGACAGTGATCGATAATGATATATATTCAGTTTGAGTTTGATTATAATAATGCGCATCAGTCATTGAATTATTTTTTGATACCTCCATTATTAATTTATGGGTAATGTAGGGTCACATAGGGTACGTAAAGGGCGTTAAGAAGGTCAGTTCAGAACATGTGGTATAATTTATGTGATAATAAATCATTAATAATGATATGAATAAATAATGAATCCCCAAAGAACATGATAAAAATAAGCTTATTACTGAGACGAGTTACCGAATGGCTAGCACACTGAACCGTCATTCAGTATACCGGGGTTCGATTTCCGCCATGATCGACCATCCTGACAGGGTTCTCTGTCGTGGTTTCCCTCTGTCGTTCAGGTTATTACTGAGATCGATGTTTTTTTTAACAATATTTTCTTAAGAATGGTTTCTTAAAAAATAGAACAAACTGTAGATCAACTAAATCAGGAGTGGCCTAAATATGTGGGTGATTTTAAGAAACTTTTTGATGAGAAGAAATAAAATGGAAAAGAGTGATCAGCAAGGATACTATAAAATAAATATATTGTAAACAAGTAAAAGATTAATACTTGAAACAATAAAAAATTACATAGGCCTACATACATACAATGCCACGACCGACTCATTCCCGCTATCCAAAATCACCTAATGTAATAACCTTTCATCTCAACATCTCACATATCATTCATCAAGACCAATAGATCTTGATCATCAGTACAGTGCGTCGTTAAACCCAAATATCCATTGTATATAACACAAAAATTAGCTTATTTTTATACTATTTGCTTTTTTTGTTGATCATTTGTTGATCTCTGCGAGGGACATTGCAGGAAACAGATTTCAAGGCCGTCAGATTAGTCGGCCAACCGATCGACCGTCTTCCGTATCAGTACTTGAAACGGTTGGGTGTGTCGATATGTCACGTGACCAAGTGCATGTGCATGTTCATCACGATTCTATTGGACAAGTCGAAAAACCTACTTGTTGATTCGAGCTAAGTTTCATAACTTAAGTTTCTAGCAAGTATAACTAGCAAACTTGTTACCATAGCAATTCAATGAAATAAGGAAACTAACAAAAGTTCTCATCGGTTTTAATAATATGATAATAATGATGATACTGAAAATAATAAAATTGTTGATACTAATGTTCATTTAGCAATGTTTTGCTAAAAAGACATGACTTTTCGAATTAATTCAAATGAAAATTGAATTTAAAAAAAATCGAGTGTAGACCTATGTGTATTAGATTCTCTGCCAATATAGGATCTCGACAATCTTAGTAGCAGTAGTAGTAGTAGTAGTATAGTAGTGTTTATTAATTTACCCCTCTTTCGAGGAAATCGTTGGGCCTACACAATTTACATATTTCACAATATGACTTATAAACAGTATTACAATTGAGTATGGCAGTAAGTCATCATTTATGATTTATCAACGAATTAGTAATTATAGTATATCAAACAAATAATACAACAAATAATGATAGATTAAGAGATTTCAGATTGATTGATACGGAATTGAGATAAATCGACAGAATTAAAATTATTCTGATAACTTTTAATACAATTATAGTCACTTTGATACATAGATATATAGTTAGCTAGATAATCAGTTTAATGATCTCGAATTATTCCTTCATCTGGTTCTTTCTCGTGACGAATTCATTCAAAATGTCATAGCATATTATTATCAAAAGTGATAACATTAATTTTTTACTTCACAGGACAGTTCATGCACATCAACAGGAATATACGGTCTGTCAAGTAAGGATACACGGGAAGATGAGTATTTTTTTATTTTTTATTTTATTTAATTTTATTTATACTGGGTTTAACGACGCAATGCAATTTGATATGCTTTTTTTATGCATTCGAATGATCCGTCGTATCCAGTAGAGGCGGCGGAGCCCTAACTGTATTGAGGGGTCAAGATTGATAAAGTTATCAAGTTGTAAAAAATGGTGCGGCGTGTGGGACAGTGGGTCATATTGACGTGATTTCAAGGAAATTAAGGGGACAAGTGGATGAGAGAGTGCAATTTATTGGTAGTTGCAGGTGTCGGGTTCTTGATATATATATATATATATATATATATATATATATATATATATATATATATATATATATATATATATATATAATATATATATATATATATATATATATATATATATATATATATATATATATATTTATATATGTATATATATTTATATATTTATATATATATATTGATATATATATATATATATATATATATAATATATATATATATATATATATATATATAAATCGTAGCAGGCGTTCTAAGGGCCACAAATTATAGTGTAATGTTTCTTACATCAACTCAAAGCTTTTGAATCTCATTAAGAAGAACAAGAAGATAAACCAATCTAATTGTAAAACGATTGAAGTAGGTAATAAAAGCTATAGAAAAGGAAGGTAGTGACGTGATAGTTTCAAAATCATTAATCAACGTGTGAGTATTTCTTTTTTCTATTTCATTTTATATAAATATGCCTATATCACACTCATCCTACAACGTAGGCCTATATTTTGCATTTTCCTAGTTGCATCAAAATCAACTCATTTTCAAATCTGATTTTCACACCTCTAGTGAGTATATTTCGACTACTCATTTACAATTTATTCACAACTTGACAATTCATTTATTTATTTTCACTCGAAATAGAAACAGTAGGCCTATACATAACCACACACAAATTTTTCTCATCTCCATATAAAGTATTCTAATATTCGTCCTAATAATGCATACATAACACTTATATTGGTCTGAATTGACGACTCGCAGTCTCCGCCCCCATGACGTCAGAAATCATACCGTCCAATCAACAGGGCTGTTAGAACTGTAGTCAAATTAAAATATCCAATCGGAGTATCTTGAAATGACTACAAATGATATGATCCAACTGGCTGACTGGTAAAGGCACGCCCATTTCGAGTCGTCAATTACAATAAGAAGTTAAAGTTCATACTCCTTATCATTCTTCTTCATACCTCGAGAATAACCATGGTGATAACAATACAATTAACAAAACAAAGTAAACCCACACATTATAAATCAGTCTCTTGAAAAATAAAAATCTCTCAACATTCTCAAATACACACATAACCTTCAATATCAACTGTTCGTAACCATGGAAATGGCATCTATTATTTTTTCATCTGTTTTTTTTTCTCTCCTCACGCCTATTTTTGCTGCTCCCAGCTCAGCATGCAAGCTGATATCGGTGCTTCCTTCCTTGTAGCGAGCAGAACCAGTTTTTATGGATGTTTCTAGTGAAGAACAGGAGAAAGAGCGAGAGAGAGAGAGAGAGAGAGAGAGAGAGAGAGAGAGAGAGAGAGAGAGAGAGAGAGAGAGAGAGTGGTAATGAAAGGATTGAAGAAAGGGGGGCTCGTAAAGGGGGCTGTTTTTGTTATTGCTCATGGGCATATGTGCGCAAAGAAGAGGCCGTGAGGGTAAAGAAAGGTTAGAATTGCATGGTTTAGTAACTAGTCATAATGAAAAGTTGTTTGTTGATTTTGGTTGATTTTCTTGTGTGACATGTTGTCACAATTCGAGTTTTCGAGTTTAAATATATCTGCTCGTTTTGTAGATTGAACACTAATTGTACATATTTATCTGACTAAATTTACCATGAAGGTGTTGAAGTTTATAGATCCACAAGTATATACCATTTTGAAGATCAACCAAGCCGTTGAGCGCCTCCAAGCAACACCAAATAATAAACTGACAGATCAACATAAATGTGTTTATTTAGAAGATATGACAACAGGTTATATATATATTTTGTTTATTGATTTTTACCAAGCAATGCAATAACTAGGAAAACGCGGGATTTGCGTTGTGAGATGAGCTCAGAAGTATGGAAATCTTGAATGAGAAATGTCGTCAGATCAATCTACATCTACGGACCTTGGATTACTTCAAACGTTCAAAAATATTACCTTTAACTTGTTGATATATATAGTGCTGAACCCTGTCGCATATACACTTTGCAAAACCAATTGATTCCAACCTTCAATAAAATGAATACGTTTATTGCGTTTTCTTTGTTATTTCCCATCCGAATATTGTGAAGTCACTGAAATTATCCGTGATTATGTTTTCCATATTCAGTGAAAATTTCGAAGTTTTTGAAAATTTTCCACACTTCAAGTATTTTCCATCCGTGTTATTCTTATGAGGATTTCTCAAACTTTCCGAAATTTTTCCTGAAAAACCTTCCGACCGATTTCTCTGAAAAACATCCCCAACCTATTCTGGTATAAGCGAAATATGTAGAAGAAGTTTCTGGGTATATTATTATATTATATTTATAGGTATATTTTCCTGACCTGTATGCCGCGCACAAAATTCAAAATGAAAATTAAAAAAAAAAAAAAAATGGAAAAAAATAAATGTAAGCGAAGCCCATTTCTTTTCGGTATGTGAAATCCATATTTTCACCATTTCCATATTTTCACTGAGGAATTCTTATGAGCTTTTTGAATATTTCGAAATTATTTTTTTCACCAATGGTGTGACTGATTGCACTTCTACACTATTCAGTATAGGTATAGAGTTAGATGATGACACATGTTCAATTGAATGTACAGTTTCATCAACACTTTTTTCTCTCGTTTGAAATGTCGAGCGCGATTCAAATAACAAAAAATAATAAAACATAGATAAATACATGTTCGTTATTTTCGTGTGCGGTAAAATTGCCTCTTCGCTTCGCTCATCCAATAATATAAATATTACATACATACTGTTCATTAATCTGAATACATTCAATTCAACTTACTTGATCAACCGAACCTTATAACAAATATGTTGTTTTTTCTAATAACATCGAAACTTGATACAAAATCATTGTTCCCCAATTAAGGCTGTGGATGAAAATATGTATAAACTAATTCAATCCTAACTAAAACTAACCTAATACTGGGGAATTCTCTTATGAAATCATACAATGCAGAGAGAAAACCAAACTTGATCATTTTTTTTACACCTGGGTTTGGATAGCTTTACCTACGTCATTGACTATGATCATCCAAAGCGGGTCTGCTCAGATCATTTTACATTAAATGTATTATGATTTTAGTAAGTATAATACATTTTTTTTTAAATATACAAGACTGAAAATAAAAAAAATACAATAAAAAATAAAATAAATAAAAATAAAAATGAAAATACAAGTTCATATTGGGAGTCACAACCACAAAAAAAAATTAAATTTACTGCCGTCTATATATTTTTTTTGCGCTGCCCAATAATATGGTTCAACTATTTCTCAGATATTTCCAATATCGTTCGATTTTTCAAATTTAAATTTCTACTTCGAATAGAAAAATAACGCCATTATCATTCTCGTGTAGCTTTTCGAACATGAATCACCAATCAAAACCGTTTCATTATTATTATCACTCTTATTATTTTTATAATCTTTATTATTATTCAATATTTATCATAATTATTGTTGTTTCATCATGTCAATAACCTTGTAAGGTTGTTCGAGATGGCGCTTAGAGCAACAACTGCCCAATGCAGCACAATAGAGGTCACTGTCCGGCCTTCACAGTCACAGCCTCCTTTAATCTAGTCGAGATTCACATTGCACTGCACCCACTGCCTTCCAGCCATCAATTAGAGTGCGTGTGTGTATGTATATCTCTTGTGCCGTGACCCGCAACAATGGCACACGGTTGGAATGAAGAACTGTTGACGTCATTTATGAATTTGGCGCGCGCACAAGTTGACAAAATTTATTTGAACATATGAGTACTCATACGGAGTCATATGCCACTTTATTTGTTTCACAATATTATATGGTATGACTTCTATGCCACTTGACTTCTATAATATTCCATAGTAAAATTTCTATTTGGGGTAGTAAGATCTCCCTTGTGATGCCCTGTTCAAACGATCCTAAACTTTCATATTTTACGTTTATAGGGAAACAATTCCGATGTTGATGGAAAAAATGCAGTTTTAGGTTACTTTAGGTGGAGTTACGTTGGATTTCAACTTCAGGTAATAAAGAAATTTAATTAGGTTAGATGGTTAGATGGATTTATGTTGGTTTAGGTTGATTTAGATTGCGCGCAACAACAATACCCGCGAGGGTTGCAGCTTACCCAAGGTTTGGATACAATTTTAAAACTATAGTTCCTGACAACTTTCTTAGAAAATAGGGGTTAGATTTATTTGTGTGCATGAGCTTGGAAGGAATGCTTGCATCCGTGTTAAACGAAGACGACACGAACTTGAGATTCGTGGAGAATGATAAAAACACGAGAAACCATATTTTGTATTTTGTCAATAAAATTCGACACGAAAAGTAATATCAGAATGCGTTTTTCAATTAAATATGGCTGACAAATTATCTAACGAAAAATGTCAACAATGCAAAATTTCAAATTAATTCCTGATTTTGGAAATTTTGAAAAATGCTCCAACTTATTTCGGAAGTTTTCATAAGTTCCGCTGTAAACTTGTGTACTCCATTTAAAAATTGAAAATTCTCCCAAATTCGCTAATCAAAAGTGTTCTCTTACCAGTTTTAGTTTTATTGCCCCCAACTTTTCTTGTTGCTATGGTAACCTGACAAACATGCTGAATGTCTACAGGATTTGAAAACTACTCTGATGGAAATACCAAGTCCTTAACCATTATAATATATGCATTGTTGTTACAACCAATACAGAACTATCAATCTGTATGACCTGATTTCAACTTTCAACAATACAGTTCGGAAATGAAATCAAATGGTGGGAATGTGGAGTTTTCTCTTTCTTGCAAGTTGAAATCAAGGTTTATAGAAAGATGTGCCCTGCGTTAGCTATCACAAAAATTATGGACTTTGTCAAGTTACATCCATCACAATTATTGTTAAGACAGACGGGCAACAATATCCACTAATTTTTATCAAATCATCACAACCTGTGTTAGTTCCCCATCAGTTTGCTTCATTGCTATGGTAACGATTGTTAGTAATTTGTTACTTGACAGAAGCATATATATATATATATATATATATATATATATATATATATATATATATATATATATATATATATATATATATATATATATATATATAATATATATATATATATATATATATATATATATATATATATATATATATATATATATATATATATACAAAAAAAGGAGAGGGTTTAGTCGGTAAAACCTGCGGGGGTCTATGCAAGATTTCCCTTCCTCAAAAAAAAAGAATATATATATATTTATATATATGACAATTATTAGGTACATATAGTTTACATTATTGCACACACCTTTGGTAGATATATTAAAGCAGAAAAAAATGAAGCAAATAAAGATATTATGTTTCTGATAGTTTGGTAAGATCCAATTTAATAAATAACAAATCTAATTTCAGCAGTGTTTGATATTTTAGATAAAGGGAAAAATGTATTGAAACTCGCCCAAGAAAACAATTTCTCGTGTGAGGGCTGGCATCAGTAGAATGTTGATGAATTTACGATATTTTGGTGACTGTCTTTAATAATATTGACCATCGATTTTTTTCCATTTTTTTTCATCATTATTTTATTTTATATTTTGAACTAAATGAAAATATCATTGAAATAATGCAAATTAATGATTATAATACATGAACAAGTATCAATATTCACGTAATTAATTTAAAGTGCAACAGATCAATCATTGAGCAATTAAAATAAGCAATGTAACGGTAACAAACAAAAATGAAAAGTAAATAAAGCAAGATTGCCATGGTACCCCATCGGAGCGATCGTAACTTTCACCTCAGCCTCAAATGGGGAACAGTCACTTCTTAATACTATCAAATTTTCGTTGTTTACAAAGAAATATATATCAACCAAAAATAATAACACATTTTAATCGCTCTATCTTGACTTGAAATACGTGTAATCTTGAGCATTTGAAAATAATTCGATACTTAAGAGCCCGCATCTTAGACAGATTTCATGTTGAGTACAGGGTGCACTTCCATCACATATATCTCAAGAACTACAAACACTACGGATTTGCGATAAAAAGCAATTGATAAACGATACTCTCACAATTGGATATGCCTAGTTGAATATTGAAGAATAATTTTAATATGGAGCAATTTTTGAATCAAAAAGTGCCAATTTGATGATTTTCATTGCCTAATTCCCGGTTACCGAATATAACTAGAAAAAAATTACAAACGCACATCTTTAAGTTCAACCTTTCTCATCAATATTCAAAATCTTGATTTGCCTATAATTCAACAGTCTTCCCGTTTTCCTTGATCAAAATGTATCATGTAACTTACAGTAACTAGATTTTGTCCAAATTATAAGTTGGAAAACTCCTCCATCTAGCGGTGACACTGGAACTCTTTGAAAATCATCCCCTTTCCACTTGTCAACCTAGGTAGGAAGTGGACCCGAGCCATGAGTGCTGTCACTCCAAATGAACCTTTCTTGGAACGGAATAAAAGTGATTAGCTGAAAACCAATATACCGATATATCACACCAATCAATTGTATTTAGTTGTAAGTGTCTTCACATTCTCATTACAACAAGAATACATCTTTTATTTTAGTCCTAGGTGCATTTCTCACCGATTCAGTGAAAATAATTCCAGTTGACTTCATACCCAAGTAGAAACTCATTTTTTGGGTCAATGCTCAAAATCAGAATTAAAACTATTACAATTACATTTATTATCGTTTGATGAATTATGGAGTGTTGAAATTCGACTTCTCGAGTTGTTTAACTCACACATTGTTAGTAGCCCATCATTATATTCTACAGTGAAACATAACATGAGAAACATAACGTGAAAAACGACACAAAATATAACAAACACGATTTATCACATTTCATGTTTCCACATTGATTGAGTGATTTCACAATTGAAATTTGAAATTTGATCGCTGAATCATTCCAAGAAATGGTCACAATATAATTAATATAATTCCTAATCAGTTTCAAATATGCTATGATCATTTATTGTAGACAGAAACGAATATAGGAAAAAACTACGGTAAGATTTAATATTGAAACGAATTTTAAAATCATCATATTTGAAACAAAATTGATTACTTTCCACATTGTTAGGGTTCTGATGATGTGAATATATATATATATATATATATATATATATATATATATATTTATATATATATATATATATATATATATATATATATATATATATATATATATATATATATATATATATACATATATATATATATATATATATATATATATATATATATATATATATATATATATATACATATATATATATATATATATATATATATATATATATATATATATATATATATATGAATATATATATATATATATATATATATATATACATATATATATACATAGGCCCTATACATATATATATATATATATATATATATATATATATATATATAAATATATATATGGATCATCTTTCAAATTTGATCACACGCATATTCGAATAGTTTGAAAAATGCCCAGTTTTGTTTGATCCCGCGATCTTTTTGCCCGCGATCATTTGTTCACGATCTTATTACCTCCACGGTATTTTTACCCGCGCTCACTTGGCTCGCGATATTTTCTTCTCCGCGACCTTATGTACGTGCGGTCATTTCACCCTACTCGATATTATTGCCGCGAGATAAAATTGTTCGCGGTCTTTTTGCCGGCTACCTTAGATTTCGACCTCACCAACAGCTAGGTTATTAGGGGGTACGAGTGAGCTCGCAGAAGAGGGACGGATGATGTTCACAAAAACCCATGTCATATGCGAGGCTCGAACCTAAGCCCCGCTTGACTGGAATGTATGAAGCAGTGCCTTAGCTGGGCCTGGATCAGTCAAGGTTCATATAGGTGAAGTTGACCTATACATGCACACATATTTTCAGTGTAGGCAGCTACGACTGATCAGTGTGAATTTTTTCACGATCATCTTATCTTATTCTCTTCGAAAAATGTGTCCTGAGTAAACTTCCACTAATGAGTTGCTTGATTGGCCTGACACTTGGGTTCACTTGTTTTGAAAATGAATATATTTCCTCTCTATTCTCTCAGAATATTGGGTTGTACAATTTTCCGCTCACAGTTCATTGTTGTCAGATTTTGTGAAAAAAGAACACACATGTGCCTAAACGAAGCGAAAACAATTATTCTTGAAATATGTACAAAGATCGTAAAAAATGTGTGAATTTGTTTATCATTTCAGAATTAGTCTCCGATTGACCATTCAACTATTATGTAAATACTACATATTGTGATAATTTAATCAATGAAATATTAAATATATGCATGAAATAATTCTGAAAGCGATCCTAGTATGGGCATAATAACTGAAAATAAGCTTACACAAAATCTAAAATCGACATAACATTGTACTTTTGACGCATTCATTTCTGTTTTTATGTTGGGTTCAACTAAGCACAGTAATGAATGATGACTAAGACCTATTGGCGTCGGTGAATGATGAATAAGGTGATGACTGATGAGAAGATTAGATGGAAGGTTACTTTATTATGTGTTTTTGTATAGTAAAAAGGAGTCGGTCGTGGTCTGTTGCAAAGGAATCATCCCAGTATGAACCTAAACGACAGAGGGACACCACGAAAAAACTCTTCTTGGAGGTCTCTGTCCAGAATCGAACCCCGGTCTCCTGAATGCCGGTTCAGCCACCGATCCACTAGTCTCACTACTCATTTTGCACTCATCTTATCATTTGTTTATGACTAGGAAAACGCTATATACGCGTTGTTAGACGAGCGGAAAGTAATAGTATGTCGACTTCATTGCCAAACTTTTGCCTAAATTCGCCAATTGGGTAACATTTTAGTTATAAATGGGTAAAAACGGCTTCGAGTGGTACCAATTTAGCACATTTCGTGTTTTTTCTTCAAAATGGCTGACCCGATCAAGCTGAGAATTCCCAGAAATGTGTATCAAGATGTCATTCAACTCCACACAAAATTTCAATTTTTTGGAAAATAAAAATTTTAAAATTTTAAATTTTTTAAATTTTTAAGGGTATTTTTGAAATTTCTGAAATTCATAAAAAAAAAGTTGATATCCGATAATGCCACAAAACTATACAGATCTGAGTTAGATAAGGAACCATGATGAAAAAAGTTTGAAATTGATAGCTGTAGCCTTTTGACCTGTGGAGAACCGACAAATGAACATAAAAAAAAATATATAAAAACGAACACCAATTTTTTTCAGTATGTGAAATTGAATCCTCGCTAAAGCTCGTCTAATAATTGATCACTCATCATTTGTTATGATATTTTCCTACGAATTATACTTAGTTATTATCAGCATGATTATTTGTAAATTTGCATTTACTTCCTTGTGGTCAACATAATCTCCGTATACCCCTACTTTCGAATACAAGTAGCAATTGTGACTAACCAATATAAGTATCAATGAAATACATAGCTTGTGGTATATTTTTTCTCATTGGGGAACAATGACTTTGTATCCAGTATCAATGTTATGAGGAAAAAAATTGTGAATATTACTTTCCTCGATTTCAGAAATAACAGCATATTGTATGGAATCACAGCTCGATTATCTGTGATGGAATCTGAATGAGTTTATTGTGAGAGCCATAGCTAAAACGTTTACCAAATATCTCTTCAAAATACTACCTGCTATTCAGATGGCTTTTGTGACAACCTAGTGACAACACGCAGAATGACGGTCTAGGACCCCCGAGTGTATTTGTTAACTTATAGAGAAGGCGGTAAATCGGAACGGTCAAATGTTGTTTCCAAAGTGCACGTCTTTTTTGATGAACACTTCAAGTTACAAGAGAGAGAGATAGCCATAGGAAACTGAGAGAGATAGCTGTCCACTACCGAGTTCCAAAATCGCACACCAAACTTGGGTCGCGCATGTCGAAGAGAAATATTCTCAGCTAGGATACGGGCTCTTAATCATCAGTTAAAGTTTAAAAACAATAACTCCAGTCATTTGGCACTGAACTTGTTATTTCACTTATACAGGTGAAGAAACATTTGAAACAAGAATAAAACTAAACATGTCATAGGTTGCTGTATAATTGCGGAGAAACATGCATTATTATATACGCTACACTATCTTCGCAATCTCATCACAAAGTAAACACTATAAATCATGAAATCACAGGGAAAAAAACTGTAAACTTGTTTTAGTTTTAAAAAAAAAACACATTTGATATGAATCATAATCACATGTGTGTACTTGTATACACATGAGATGAAGGTTCTGATCGACTGTTTTCTCTATACCACACCACTAGCGCGCGGGTGGTTCGCACCTTCATCTCACGCGAATACGAGTATATGTAAGTGCATGTAGTGTTGGTTGTTGTCTCGATTGGTAGTCTACCCTATCTTTTAGCGGTAACGGTTGGGTGTTTCGACCTGTCATAGCTTGTAAAACACGTGTGCTGTCCGTTAACTTGAGATCGCATTCGAGTCGATCTAGCGAAATATCATTTTTTTGGTGATAACTTTTGAACGGTATGAGATATCACAATTCTAATACGACGAATACACAGCTATTTTTAATACCTTCAAAATGGTATAAAATTAAACTGTATAACTTATTTGGCATCATTGTCAAGCGTATACGGCTGAAAAATGTGTTTTTTAGCTGAATAGTTTTTTTAGTTTTTTCAAGTTTTTTGGTTTATAAGTTGACCAATAGTATCTAGTATCTACAGAACTATTTATCAATAATTTTGTCTGTGTTCATATTTATTATAATAGCGGTCAGAGGTCTATATGTTAATATTTTATTTTAATTGATAAATTTGTATAACCTTTGTAAGTACTATGTTATATTGTCATTCAAGTTGAATGATGTATATTGTATAATGATGCTATTAAATACAAATACAAATAAAAATACAAATACAAATACAAATACGCTTGAAAATATGCGATAGAAGTTGAATAGTTTTTTCTCACACCATCTTGAAGGTATTAGAAGTATCTGAGTTTACTTTGCATTGTAATTTTGATATCTCATTTCGTTCAAGAATTATCACCTAAAAAATGATATTTCGCTAAATCACTCTCATTGACGTTGAAAACTTGAAGTTGTCACTATAGCAAAACGTCACATGCGTTTGACGTTCTATAATTATTCTGGAAGTAGGCCTAGTCGATAACTGAACCGAAACCGATAAACCGGTAAAACCGGAAACCGCAAATATAGGATTAGGTCGACACCAACCTTAGGGTTGATAATGAACTCTTAGATTGACACTGTCAATTATTCATAGACATTATCATTCAATTTTTCACTATTAATTTATTAAATTTTATTCATACGCTGACATATAATTATATAGATAGCTCCTATAGCTAACTAAACGTGAACAACTAAAAGCTAACATGTGACAATGTGTGACAAGAGGAGGAGGGGGGAGGGGGGGGGGTAAACACTATGTGACATCCTCATATACACTACATATTATTCCTTTCTTTTTCAATTTTCTGGAAAATCAGTTGGCGCCACAAAATTTGTAGGAAATTAAAGTGTACTGCGTAATCAAGGTGAGATTTGGTTGAGAATTTGGATATCAGAGTGTTCTAGGAATCCACGGACCAGCGACTGATGCAGTAACATATGTTATTAATCATCGATTTTCTATCACCAATCAAGTAACAATGTTATTTTTAAAAAATGTACAATTACTGAAAAAATCGAGGACAACTTCATTTCAATATACCAATAAAATATCACTGATATCCCGGATTTTTTAAATTCGCATGAATAATTTCAATGGTGGCGGGGGGGGGGGGGGGGGGGGGTTTACTTCAAAATTGTATCACATAATTTATGGACAGTTCCATATCTAAAAATTCATAATGCATTTTTATGTTTCCTTCTTTTTATTTTCTGAAAAAAATATTTAGATATGGAATAGAGAAATGTTATTTAAAAAATAAACCCAATAGTTGTGCATTAGTTAATTTGTAGTTAGTATCCGAAGTAATATGTAATATGTATTAAAACGTTCAATTATACTGTGCTGTGAATGAAACTGTGACTTCGTGAGGCATGCTTATACCGCTTAGCGATGTCGCTTGACGATTCGTCCTTCGCAACTAATTCACTCAAACAAACTGCATTTTTCATCTTATTAATCGACAAACAATTCCGGACTTTTTCTCAATGCAATTCTTCGACAAAGTCTAGGTGACCTTGGCCTAGATATCTATCTCTCTCTTCTCGCGCTCTCTCTCTCTCTCTCACACGCGCTCTCGTGCGCTAACATTATTTAACAGTGCAGTGCTGTAAAGCGACCGAGTTATATTTAGATGCACCGATGCAGCGTTGAGGTGCATCGGATGGCTGCACATGCACTTTACAAGGAGCCTCTCTGGTGGATTGCAAGCAACTGTATGTTGCGCGAGATATATGGTAATTTATTTCGTGTTTACTTCATACTGTTGAAATGTGTTGAATGAATTAATATTTAAAAAAAATGTCAATTCATTTGTTTTTACTTGGATTGAAATTAGTTTTATGATTGCAATTTTACTTTTTGAAAATTTATAGAATTGAAATGGCATTACTGTAAAATTGAGAAATGTGCACATAATGCCAGCACGTAATATTGAAATGGATTTCACCTTTCTAATGAAATTTATAAAATTAAAAAAATATCTTTCATGTAATCACAAAATTGTGCTTGATTACAATTGAGTTTATGAGCTATATTTGTCTCAAATTGAAAATTACCCCTCCTATGAAATCAAAAAATGTAGAAGAGGTGCTAGTTTATTCTGAAAACTAGAGTCGATGCGGGGTTTGGTTTGGTTTTTGGCTGATATCATTCATTCCCGCAAGATGTTGGTATAAGTTTGAGTTGTATTCAAACAAAATGTAGTAGGGCCTACTTATGTAATGAAATGAAGATATTTAACTTACGGAGGAGGAGAAATGATTTATCCAATTGGATCTTTGAATGAATATTTAATTATACAAACGAAGCTCACATTTCTCCGAAAAACATCGACGCACAATGACAATATAGTTCTAATATCCGATTTCGGAAATTCGGAATTTGGAAATTATTTCGAATTTCTAATTGGAGTGAATTGAAGATACGATATGTATGATATGTAGGCCTATATATATCTCGTATTTATCAATCAAAACGCAATTATATAAGAGACAGATACTAAAAATGTATTGACAGCTGTCAATCAATAAATGAACTGATTTTGATATACCAAGAACTTCATAATCACGCTCATATAATAACGTGTAGAAAGCATATCACAGTGGTTCTCAGCCCACGCATGGGTTGCGGACATATTTGCAATGGTCGCGATTTTTTCCACACATCTCTGAGCTTATACACTGATGGACATTATGCATCAATAATTAAATGTTGAAGCTAATTTGGAAAATAGCGTAGATGAATTTGAGAGAAAGAATTACAAATTATATTTGCCTGTCTACAATTGCCACTATACAGTATGGAGTTGCCAGATAAGGTCGAGAAAGTCTGGTATAGGGAGATGTAAAAAATCCTAGTCTTAATACTCAAATCTTCTGACTACGCGACCAAAGTCGAAAAAAATCATACAAAAATCGTCTACACTCTCTATGAAGACATGTCTTGCATTATACATGAATCAGTTATATATTTACATCACTAACAATAATGTTAACACTATAAAATCAACCTTCATTTAGGAAGGGGGATAATTAATCATCCTTAAAGTCGCAATTTTTTTTTTCAAAGGGCTCGTGATCAAAAAAGGTTGGGCACCACTGGCATCAGAATAAGTTACATAGTGTATGTATTACATGATTATATTTACATTGTTGTAATCTGGCAAATGCTTCGTTTCCTCCTCTATCTCCACATCCCATGTATATACGTACAGACCAACTAGTATAACACTGTTCACGCGCATACTTTGTGCGCAATAATACTTTAATTACCACACTAATTAATTGTGTTGGACTGGAGAAGTCTTACAGTTACTAGGCAACGATTGTCCTTTTAATTGCTTCCCCTATAGAGTTCGATCAACCTAGACTCTCGGAAAATATTTTATAAGATGTATTTTAGGTTTCTGAGAAATCGTTGTTTTAGGAATTTGATATGTACAAATACCGTTCACATTAAGTGTAAATGAATTTAGGTTCAGAAGGAAATGCATTCACATTTCTGGAGTTGGAAGGGGAAGAGGGGGAGGGGGGGAATAAGTGGGCATGTTATGGTATATGGCAGTGGGTCAACGGCGAGATTATTTTGGGCGAACTTGAGATTGTGTTTCAATTGTTACCCAGGTACCACATTTGAAGCATTCTCATAGCTTGGCCCGCGTATGTGCCATATCGTCATCATATATCACCCGTTGTTGGCTTTCCACTATGAAAACAATTATGAGGAAAATTTTAAACTAGCATATATATATATATATATATATTTTAATTGCCTCAAGTGGTGAAGGTGGTATGAAGTCATGGTGTCAATTTGGTTTCAATAGATTCTTATTTTTAAAGTACAGAATTGTAAGGATAGTAGTAGTAGGCTACTACCATCCAGATAAATAAATCGTAACAGCTTCCTTTATCTGTGGCTATATATACTTGAACCACAGAAAAAGAAAGGTTCTTGAGCTAGTACATTTATTTTAAGGATTTATATTGAATGAATGTTTATGAAAATGGAATTGTCTTCAAATGGAATGTTGAGATTTGTTCTGATACATTACTGGATGGTATAGGTCTAATTGGCAGTTAACTATTGTTATCACTATGGGTTAGAATGATAATTGTGATGCCCCGTTCAAACGATTCTTCCTTTCATTCATAGCCTTAATTAGGGAATAATGATTTTGTATCAAGTTTCGATGTTTAAAAAAAAAAAAAAAAAAACACCAAAACTGAGAATAAGGCCAGCTGGAGTTGGTATGATACAAGGACTAAGTAATTCAAAATTGAAAAAAACCAATGTACCGTATTAAAATTTCAGTTTTGTAGTCCGTGTTTATCCCTATATCGACTGCTCAGGCCCGCATATAGCAACCTGGCACATATATTCCACTTCCTCTCCCAACCTCTTCATCCCGTTCCCGAATATAGCACCAACACGACCTTAACTGCACCCATCTGCATCCCAAATGCAGTTTATTACATGCGATGTGCATCCAAATAGTGCATCTCATACGTTGGCTGGCTGCCAGAACACGTGCCCTACTTCAGAGAGCTGTGTAGTAAAAAGTGCATCGAAAATAGGCGGGCTGTGGTATGTGTTTTTAGCAAAATGTTTATCTTGTTAGATGAACAGCAGAATGTTTATATCTATGTTAGAGAGGAACGGCGAAATGTTTATCTATGTTGGACACCCTCTGAGGATAGGTATAGGCCTATATAATTCCGATGCGATGAATGTAAGAAGATGGAATTGATTTATGTTGGTAGCAAGGTGAAATCAGAAACGAACCTTTTCCAAATTTGTGTGCACTGGTTCAAGTTTCATCAGCCAATCAGAATGGCTTTAATCTCTATGTGCGCCCTCTAAACCCCCCGCCACGACAGCCTCAACAATTTCAGTATTTTTCACGTCCTTTTAGATTGGATAAAACAGTCTCTCAATTTATTATAAAATATTAATGACTAGATATTACATAAAATTACCGTATATTTATTTATATATGTATGAATGATCTGATTAAAGAAGGAAGTGATTTTTTTTCAGACTCTAATCTAAAATGGCGGATTGGAGTTTCGATCAACAGACCTAAAAAATGGCGTTGGTAATTTAGAAGGCTGTGTATTGTTTGTTGATTCTCGATTGAGAAGAGGAACAATGCCAGATCTGAAGGACCGGCTGGTTCGAATTTTAAAATTGAGATGCAGTTGGCATCACTGCATGGCTAATGACCAAGTGAGATGGCGCGATCATTCATCATTTAATTTATAAACATTTGTGACAACTGTGAATCGTTTGATATACAAGAGTTTGTAGCGGTATCTACGGAATTAAAAAACAAACATTTAGAATTTTCGATTTGAATATGATTTTCATCAGATTGTCATGTAAGGTTGGAATAAGTGAATGGAATGACGAAACATATATATATATATAACATGTAATATGTATACTGTGAATAAATATTATTATTATCATTATTATATTTTTGTATGACAACATAATTAGTAGACCCACAGACAAGTCTGTTTTGACTTTGTGGGTCTACGATATTTGTAAAGAACTTATATTTTGTGAAATAAAAAATCTTCTCAAAAAATAAATAAATTATGAACAAAAATTCTTGGTATAATTTGAGAGTTGTGAAAATAGAAATAGTATGACAGGCCCATTTTGTTGTATTTCAAGTAGGTCTAACCTCAATCTATAAGACAGTGAAACAAATTAAATATTAAGTGAACTTGTTTCATT
This sequence comes from Brachyptera risi, assembly GCA_964007535.1. Taxonomy (NCBI): domain Eukaryota; kingdom Metazoa; phylum Arthropoda; class Insecta; order Plecoptera; family Taeniopterygidae; genus Brachyptera; species Brachyptera risi. The sequence continues at coordinate 25,317,147 of OZ023337.1, forward strand.
ATGTTTCTTGGTTCATTTTCGTCCAAGTTATCAATTTTATTTTTCATCCCACAGATAAGCCTTTTTGGCTTCGTCGAAGAGCGTGTCAATCAATCTTGTATGTACGTATTATTTAAATCCAATAAAAAAAATTATTATTATTATTAATATTTTATATTATTTCACTTTTTCTTAATATGGGTTCGAGTTACTTCTAGATACTTGAATTTTATGAACATTTGTTGAAGAATATTGAAGTAAGTTATTTGCTTCAAATCGTGATTTAATTTAATTATATGTGAATGATTTCTGCGGATTTTACAAATCTGACAGAATCGATGCAATGGTTTTTCACTTTGTTCACCTAGCTTGAAGTACCGTAATGAATATTGTTACGTCTTTCCTCCAAGGATCACCTCGATGATCCTTTTTTCTTCTCTAGTAATTCTCTTTTCAAGGATATTTACATTCAATTTATTTCAGTTGAACCAATTCAATCATCTGAACAAACTCATAATGAAGATGATTGCCAAGGAAACTGAAATAACAACTTGCACATATACAACAATAACATCAATCATCAATAATCATTATCATTAGTTCCACGAGGTCAGACTTGATTATGATTATTACTATCATGATTTTCAGAGAGAACACGTAAAAATAGAAGCACACATTACTATTATGTTCCGGACAAGGAGAAGTTTATACATAATTATATAAAAATTAAATTAATTAATCAATTCACTAATCGAATAAAATTCTCTCCACTTTGTTTACCTTCTCGATAAGTTACATGGAAAAAGGGCAAGCGTAGTTATGAAGTGGTTCCAGTGTTTTTGGTGTCTTCATCTTGATCCAATGGTTCACAACCACCCCCACCACAGCTAGATTATTTGGGGGTAGAAAGTAACCCAAACTGCGATTTCAGCCATCGGCCATCATACCGATCCATCATTTTAACCAATAGGCTAGTAGTATGCCAGTTTTATTTTGTAGTCCCTACATTTTTTTTTTTTGTATAATCAACATCGAATGGTAGGTTATAGGCTCGCTCAGACGTTATAAGTTCACATCACTCCAAACGAAATAATCAATCATAATGTAGGCCTATAACTTCTTGAACAAATGAAATTCTGTTCAGGGAGATAGAATGTGGGTGGAACTGTTGTCACAAACAACAGCGCTAATACAGGCTCGAAGTTCAGTCACATGGGCTCCCGAACGTACCCGATTCATCCACTCCAACTTGAACAGAATTTTTGCCTTATTCCCTTGTTGCGCATTGGATAAGGCGTCTGAGTTCGAATTACTGCTGGTGCTACTTTTTTCGTTTTTTAAATATTGTATCAAAGCTTCTAGTGACAGGTTTAACCGAAAAAAGTAGTATTAGCAGTAATTCGAACCCAGACGCTTTATCCAATGCGCAACAAGGGAATACGGCAAAAATTCTGTTCAAGTTGGAGTGAATGAATCGGGCATGTTCGGGAGCCCACGTGACTGAACTTCGAGCCTGTATTAGCGCCGCCCATACCTTTTGACTTGTGACAACAGTTTCACCCACATTCTATCTCCCTGAACAGAATTTCATTTGTTCAAAAAGTTATACATTATTATTGATCATTTCGTGCTTATTATTATGGGTCAGGTTTTTTTTCTATCGTCGAAGGGTTGAGCCAACATTAATAAGTCGATAATTCCCGACAACATTTCCGAATCGCTATACGACTGCATTTCGGCTCTTCCCTACCGTTTAGCTTGTGACAGCAGGCGCACCCATAGAATGTTTGTCATGTCAGGTAACCATGGCAACTAAAAAAGTTGAGAGACAAACAAACTGATACGGAAGTTGTGATTGGAGGAAGCAATCTGGGGGATATTGTTATCCACTTATTAAACAATGTGTCACATCACTTGAATGAAACATATAGACCTTTGGCACTAACAAATGACAAACAATCGTTACCATAGCAATACAGCGAACTGGTGGACTATCAAAGATTCTGATTGCTTAATTCCAACTAGTGGACATTATTGTCTGTCTCTTTCAACAATGAGTGACGTCACTTGACAGAAGCCTACATACTTGCTCATCTGTCAACGTGAATCGTGGTGTGTCAAAGTGGCGTTTCTCTGTTTATCTGCAACAAGAAATAATTTCGGATTAATTCAAAAGAGTGGTCATACAACAATGAAGTTTATAGCTCAGTGATAAAAACTTGAAGTTTATGAACAACAACAATACACTATGAATAACTGTCACTGCACATAGAACTTAAGATTAAGATGATAAGGCACGGCTTCCTAGATGTTGACGAACCATCCATCAGCTGTGACGTATGAACGCACGTCAAAAGCGAGATTGTGACTGATAAATCAAGGAAAACGTTGTAAATCAAAGAGATTTCATTTTTTCATGACATCGAAACTTGATACTAAATCATTGTTCCTCAATCAAGGCTATGGATGAAAGGTAGGATCGTTTGAACGGGGCACCACGGGGACGATCTTACCACCTCACTATTAGGTGCGCAGGATGCAACAGTGCTGCTGTACTTTTTGGAATTAATAAGCTACCATTTTTGTGGCAATGCATGTTGTATGGCCTGTTTTTCATTTTTTAGTACTTAGATTGACTATACTAGCAGCGTATATCTACAGCTTTTACAGGTTAACCTATAGCAGTTGCCACCAAAATGGCAGCTTTCAATTGTCAATAATTATCCCCGTTGTTCTCTTATGAATTATGGAGTAGTAGGGCCTTGTTGTGTTGTGAATGCCTTGATAGTTTATACTTGAACCCAGAGAAAAAAAACAGGTCGTTCCATGTACCAAGCCGCCCTCGGTAGCTCGGTTAGCTGAGGCACCGCTTCAGAAACTGAAGTCACCGTTGGGTCGTTCGAATACCGCATAAGGCATGCGTTTTTGTAAACGTTCTTTCACTTATCATCACTTCATAATTTCATAATCACCTACTAATTCGTACCCCCGTATAACCTAGCTGTTGGTGGGGTCGTCAAGCAAACAATATAATCATCATCATACATAAAAATAACACATAAAAAACACAAATAACATACACAAATTCCAATACTTTTGTAATTGTGAAGAAACACACTACCGCTTCGAACATTGAATGCTTTCGAAAGATGACGTTGCGTTTCTAATCGTTTAAATCTTCCTGAAAAATTTCAAAGTTATGCATATATAACTGTTTTTTTTGTATATTTTGTTACGTTGGTCGACGACTTTTTTTCGTGTATACAAGTACGGGTACATAGATGGAAATCCTTCAGAATGTTTTCAGTTGAACAGGTGTCTTAACAAAATATCAGTGCAATATCAATGCACATATGATATTAATGCACATTGAGTACGATAAGAATGTACAATATGTAAGTACGTATGATACATACCATATGTATTATGTGTGTGCATGTTATATTAACGGTATGCTAATTTTATATCGTATCATATAATCATAGGTCTACTTCAGCTAGAAGGTGAAGTTCAAGCAAACTATACCAACTTCATAACATGAAAATATTATTAATTATATCATATATATATATATATATATATATATAATGACGAGGCTACATAGATGGCATTGAAGCTGATCTGTAACGTGTGGTAGATCAGTATACTTCGGAGAGCAGTACAAATTATCTCTATAAATCATAATGAGTGAGAATGTTCAATCAAGTATTCTCTAAGTATATAACTACATCTATTACATTAGAATTGTGATGTTATGATATGCTTCTGTCAGATTCCTGCCAACGTACATCTTTACAGTGTGTTTCGATGGTTTCCCTCTGTATCCCAGATTAATACCGGGATAGTTCCTGCAATATTGGCTACGACCACTTCATTCCTATACTATATCTTTCTATTACCTAGAAGAAACCTTTATCTCATCATCTCATCAATCATTCTTCCGACGCCAATAGACCTCAGTTGTCATTACAGTGCGTTGTTAAATCCGATATAAATAAAAAAATGTCTATTTCGTTCGAAATTTATCGCTGAAAACTGGATTTTCTCCGAGTCAACTTCTGGTAGTTCTCTTTACTATTGTGGCTGGTAGGAACTATAGTTAGTTCGTTACTATTGACAACTATTGTCTCTTCAATTGATTCCCCCCTCTAGTTCGATTAAGGTCGTGCACACTTGCTGTCACATCAACTGATTTTGTTCAAATTGTAGATTCAAATTTAAATAAAATCTAAAAAATATTGTACCGCCAATTTTTCTCAGACTGTGCTAAAATCTCACGTTCGAAATTGACAAATTTTGTCAAAGTCCTTTTCATCGTACGTGGAGTGGCTATATGGCCTATATATATGTACAGTACATTATCTGCTAGTTTCAGTGCGTATAATGTAAGTGAATTTTATTCAGGATGTATTCTAATGTGACGTCATGATCAAAAACTTTATTTTTATTTTTTATTTTTATTTTAAAATTTATTTTATTCTCACAATCAATACAATACAGGTATGAAGTTAACAATTTGAAAGTTACAATTGTAAGAAGCCTACGTAGAGTATGAAACTCTGTGTGAGGGCTGAGTATGGTAAATTTGTTTTTGTGTTTACAAGATGGCAAAAGCCATTTGTATGACTATACATGTCTACTTCAGTAATTTGTAATGAAATCTAAAAAAAAAATTGTTACAAACCTATAAATCAAAATTCAATTCTGATTTAATATTTGTATTGTATTAAATTTCTTAAAATATGTCCCGATTTCATACATCTAATGAGTAAGGATTACTATATCAGTTATATCCAGTATTTGTGTATCATTATTATAATTTTTTCACTCACATTGAAACTTGATACAGAACTATTGTTTCCCAATTATGGCTATGGATGGGACATGGGATCGTGTATATTATAAAAAATTGTTCATGTTATGTAACAAAAGTTGTTATTATGAAGGTCTTATTACTACCGGATCAATGTTAACGTTTACGTTATATTTAGTTTGATTTATTGCCGTCAATTATTATTATATCATATAGCATCAATGGTACAATCCAGGTACAATAATTATAAAATATAATTTTTAGTTTACTTTTATAAAATCATAACTTATCTCTAAGCTTCATTATTTTTTCTACACCGCTTCGGTGAGCCATAATATTATTTACAAGTTTGATCGCGTTGATTATATTATATATCTGAAAAAAAAACTCACACTATTCACAAGGTGAACCACAGAAACTGCATAAAGCGTTGCTGCACATGCACTAGAAATGCATCATAGATCGCTTGCAAGGAAATGCATTTGTGTTGATTTATTTCCTGCATGTAGTAGCGGCGAACTCAAGGTTAACAAGCCAGTTAGATGCACCGAGATTCTGATCAGCTGTGCGCATGTGTATAGAGGAGGTCGTGATTATAATCAGCTGTTGAAGTGTGGTAGTTTAGAAGTGGCCGTGAAAAGGCACCGAAGGCTTCTTCATTGTTGGTTGACATTTCGACCAAACAGTTGATGGCCAAAATGTATGTTCGGTAGCCTCTATTCGACACGAAAAGTAGCAAACGAATGCTCTTATAAATGCAATGTGGCCGACGATTGGTTATGAAAGATCAGTCAACAATGTCAGATTTTAATAAATGTTATTGTTTAAAATATGCGTGTGTTTCATTTTGTAACTTGTTACTGATTTCACTTTTAAACACTAGATGTGTATCTGCTACTTTTTCAGTCGAATTGTGAGCCGCATCGCTCAAATATCCATTAAGAAAGCTTAGTTTTAGACTAGGTTCAGACTATAGTTGATCCTGAAATAAGACTATTGTTGTTTCTGATGGTCACTATGGTTATACCAAACTTATTATCAGCCAGACTTTAAGATTTACTGCCATCTAGATATTTGATGCGCTTCCGAAAAGGTAAATGGCATGTTTGTAAGATTAGCCTATACCATGGAATCTAGACACGTTGGGAGATAATGAACTAGTGTCCTTACCGCGACTGCCACTTAAAATAACGTCCCAGGGCTAGCTATAGCTCCAAGAGACTAGGACTTTGAATGACTAATCTTTACAACAAGAGCTAAATACTAGAACAACCTGAGGTAGGCCCTAATAACAAAGTCACGGTCTCATAGACTGTAGAAACTTGGACTATTTCGTATAGCCCACCTCATGGGCAGGGCTTAAATTATGTGTTGACCATCTGAACATGTTACCATGGTATTTGGCTCTCCCAGTAAATAATAACCTATCACAGTCCTATAATCTCTTGGTGCTAGCTAGGCCTAAGAGTATGGATGTTATGCCAAGTTGCAGTCGGAGTGAGGGTCCAGATTGGTGAACATAATTTGGGACACATTGTTGCTCATTTATTACAACAATGTGCGACACCACGAAAGACGCACGTTAATAAGATTTTCAGACTATGTCACTCCACACGGACGATCTTGGTACTGTTTTTGCGCCCACCCTAGATTACCCTAAATAATCCTAAATCAACCCAAACTATAACTCAACTATCATAAACTTAATTGACATAACCTAAATTTAGTCTACAATTAATGTGAAACTAACCTCAAACTGCGGTATTGGTCCGATGAATAATCACTTCGAATATAATTTCGAACAATAACAATGATGTATTTGATCATGTTCACAGTATTTGCTGGGAACGCTTAAGAGCATATACCGGAATGAAGTATACTCAACTGTGTGACATGGACTATGGGGTACTTATGAATGGTTGTATGTAAAATGTCGTTAGGGTTCAGGTCAGGTTCGAAACCCATGCCCATGTCACACTACCAAGTATACTTCATTCCAGTATACGCTCTTCAGGCGCCTATGTTGCTATGACAACGACATAATGTCACGTGATAGTTGGTAGAGGACGCATGGCGATATGTAGCCGTAGACTATAGAGATAAATATGCATAGACGAAACAATCAAGACTTCCAGGAAAAATAACAAAAATTATTAAATTACCAGGAAAATGCAGCATAGATGCGCCGTGATAAGCGAAATAAAACAATTTCTGTTATAGACAAAACCTGTGCAGGCCTTGCCAAATGGACAGAAAAGGTCTCTCTATTATGTCCAGGTCCCAAATAAAGCACGCGTACATTTCAAAAATGATAATAATATTGAAAAAAATTCATATTGTAAAAAATTATATTGTAAATTATGAAAATATGATAACTCCAATATAAAAAATTAGTACAAATTCACATTGCTGACGATATTTTTTGTAACTATTAGTTGACCATATTATTACATTCATATTCGCATTCCGAATTATAGCCAATAAGATACCTCGCTTCTGATCTTTACCTGTTGAGGTAAAAAATAAAATCATAAAAATAAAATCATGGTCGATGATGAAATAAGTGACAGAGAAAATGCGTGTAAAATGACGACTTAGAATAGAATAGAATAAAATAAAATAATCATAAAAACAAACCTCGTTTTTCCTCGTTTTTTGAAAATTTCGATTACACTCATATCCAATTTACGGTGAATTTTATTTTGTCTCAGGTTGGCTTTATCACGTTTGGTATTTTCATTGTTGCGGACATTGATGACAATTGGAGATAATTTTAGTCAACAATGAAGGCATAAATTTACATTGTCATGTGACCTTATAGATAACATAGAATTTATTGCACAACATATAATATGTACAGATAATTGTGGAAGTGATAACCATCGAACTCCAGAATAATATATTACAACGATTAAAAAAAATCATTAAAATAATTATGTTCTTTGTGAAAATAAATCAAAATAACGTGGAACACGATTACGTAATTATTGGCAATGAAATAAAACAGTTTTTTTTATCACTGACAAAATGCTGTTTCTCTCTGTATTTACGTTATTTTTTTGAAGTGCAATTTCAGCGACATAAATATCGCATTTGACTGTCACGAATTCTGTTATCAATATTTTGCATGTAAATAATTATATTTGCAGAATTATACTATTTTTTTCGTATCGACCATTTCAATTTTTATGATTTTCAATATTTCAATCAATATTATTATTATTATTATGGCAAATTATTCATCTTTGGAGATTGGCAGGATTTCTTCGTTGTTTACTATTCAAAATTTCAGAAGGAAGTAATAAAAGTACATATAATTAAGTTTCTTCAAACAATAATTATTATAAGCCGTTCATTTTTATAAGCATTATTTTAGTTTATGTATGTACACAACCCGTCTTAAACTCAAAATTCGTATTGAAAAATGCTACAATGACTCGTTATAACAAATTAATAAGAAGGCTGTGAAATGTTAAATTCCTTAAAATTCCTTACATTTTTAGAAGCCTTTCGGTACATTGTCAATCAAGCCTTCCCACTTTTAAAGTACAGCACTTCACATTTGGAAAAGTGTTTGCAACATAACAATTGTATATTATTTGATAGCATATCCAGACGATTATATTGCATTATAATTTTCATTGTGTTTGACAATAGATTTATTAATTTGAATTTTTCCTTTGTTGTTATTACAATGTAACAATGAAACAATATGCGTATCAAATCGAGAGAAGATCGTAACTATAGTTTAGATATACCAGACATTTTATTAACATTTTATTCTGAATACTTTTATGCATATAACTTATTATTTTGATTCAATTTCAATCAATTTATTTATATGCGTCACATATAAGATAATCGATCACTAGGTCATTTGAATTAGCATGTAATGAATGTATAAAACTTGCTATCAAATCATATTGCTCGTCAATTGACGACTCGAAATGGGCGTGGCTCAACTAGTCGGCCAGTTGGATCATATCATTTGTATAGTCATTTGAAGATACTCTGATTGGATTTTCGAATTTGACTACAGTTCTAACAGCCCTGTTGATTGGACGGTATGATTTCTGACGTCATGGGGGCGGAGACTGCGAGTCGTCAATTAAGGCAAATGGATTATAATACGGTAGAAACGTTCGGTCGAGGCGCCGTATGGGAAATCTTACCACCCAAAGTTATAATTAATTATAGTATAATTCATTCAAAAAATTGTAAATAGTGAACGCATAGGTTCAGTAGATAAGTTAGATAAGTGATAGCAAAGACCTCCATCCCACTCTTATGGAGCTTTTTGTTTGTAAGCACTGGATAGATCGCTGGGTTTAAGAGCCCATATCTTAGACAGATTTACAGGGTGCACTTCCGCCACATATATCTCAAGAACTGCAAACACTACGGACTTGCGGTAAAATACAATGAATAGATAATACCCTCACAATTGGATATGCCTAATCGAAAATTGAAGAATAATTTTACAATGGAGCAATAATTGAATCAAAATGTGCCTAATTTGATGGTTTTCAATGCTTAATTCCCGGTTACCGAATAATGGTAGACATATATTACAAACGCACATCCTTAAGTTCAACTTCCCATCTAGCGGTGGTTATTGGAACTCTCCCAATATTATCTTTTTTTCACTTTTTAACCCACAACCAAACTTTTAAATGCACATCGAAATTGGGTAGAGCATTTCGAAGAGAAACATGCTCAGCTAAGATGCGGGCTCTGACAAACATGAAACTTTTTATGTACGTACCCTGTGCATGTAGAACGCAGACTCATCTAACTTAGAACAGCAAAGTTTTGGGGTTGAACCTGTTGAACCATTTTTAAGAAACATCTTCTCAAAGTTTATTTGAAATATCTACGAAAAATTTTCCTGAATGTGTACACAAAAAGGATGTCCACCATTGAAAATCTGTATGTTATTCGGACCAGCCGTTTTGAAAAAAATAATTGAATACATGTTCTTTATTCATCACATCGATTGAAATGTTAGCAGAATTATGTCGGTGAGATTCACAGCTTTCTAGATTCGTTATTTACCGTATAAAGCATATTTCGTACGAGTCAAGGTGTGTAGAGTTTTTGATCATACTCTATTTGAATATCTCGCTCATCTTACAACGCATCTATTCTGCGTTTGCCTATAGTAATGACCAATTGACCACTAGTGATAGGTGTGGCTTATCGGTAGGTCACCTAGATCTATACTTCATGTGGGCATTTAGAGATCCTCTGATAGGTAATGTCAAATTACCCACATAAAAAACAGCCCATTTGAATGAATGTTTTATTTTGTGACGTTTGTAGGCGGGTCAATCACTAGTCGTCAATTCAATCACTTTTCTGAAAAAGAAATCAATCGATCTTCTTGAATCTTCATCTTCCTTTTATGAACTTTTATGAAGTTTATAGAACTTCATACCAATATGAACTAGGGGAATCGAGAAAGGGCAATCGCGCCCATGTTCTCCTCCCATCAACAACTATATCAAAAGCCATAAAACGTTTTAGTGTCACAATCGATTAACTCCAAAACAGGAAATATAATAATTCTATAATTACATTCCTTCAGATTTAATATCTTTCGAGTCTATTAAAATCTATTAGCCAATAACTTCAACTCTTTCTCTTAATAAACACCGTATCACATCATGTAATAAGAGATTCGTTCTCCCTTTCGACTAAACAAAACGACTTCTCATCATCGCGCTTTGTCTATCACGTAGTTTACAGTCTTTTCGTCGCCTTCCTGCACACTGCACGTGAATAATGCAATTAAATGCATTTACAATTGCATCTTGAATAGAATGCAACTAAAAAAAGTGAAACGGCCTTGAATAGCACACAAATCGTGATGCAACAGTATATATATATATATATATATATATATATATATATATATATATATATATATATATATATATATATATATATATATATATATATATATAGGGGTATATATATATATATATATATATATATATGCATTTTTACCATCTATTTTTTGATGACGTGCACTTTTAAAAGAAGGAAAATATTATTTACACATTATTAAAGGTATCGATCGACCGTTTTCGTTATGTATTAACACTAACGGTGGTGTGTGTCGAATCGTCACTAGTTTTGGTGTACAGTCGTTGGAGACAATTGATTGACGGCTGACTGTTTAGAGTTTTAAGAGTGCATGGGAGCTAGTCGATTTGGCGAAATTCCATTTTTTTTTGGTAACTTTTGAACGGTATGCGATATCCTATCTTTCATCCACAGCCTTAAATGGGGAACAATGATTTTGTATCAAGTTACGATGTTATTAAAAAAAAAAGAAAAGATATCAAAGTTGTAATACGGGGGAAATACAGAAAATTTGTATACCTCCGAAATGATGTGAAATAAAATTATCAATCTGGGATTTTGACAGGTACACATCTGAAAAATGTTATTTTTTAAGCTGTGTACCTATTAAAATCATGCAATAATTAATTTCTGATTATATCGTATTGAAGATTATAAATATGTGTGTTCCTCTGTATTAGAATCAGAGTTAACACCAAAACGACTGTTATTTCTGTGAATTAATTGACTCCTATTTAATAATTCATTTATATTGGGTTTAATGACGCAGTGTACTGGTGACTACGATCTATTGGCGTCGGTGAATGATATATAAAATGATGGGATGTGATGAAAGTTTATTTTATTGGGTGTTTTTGGATAATGAGGAGGATTCGGTCGTGGCCTGTTGTTAAGGAACCATCCCAATATTGATCTGAACGATGAAGAGAAACCACGAAAAACCCCTGTCAGCACCATGGCGGGATCGAACCCCGGTCTCGTGAACGACGGTTCAGTGTATTCTACCCACTCGGTCACACGTCTCAGTGACTCCTACATGCATGCACTCTTAAATGGTGGATAATGATTGTTTCGACATGATCCTTGTAAGGGAATTATAATGACCGCGTGGAATGGAGTCCAGGAAGAATGGAATAACAAGTGTGATGCATGAGGATACAATATGGAATCATGGGAATACATTTTATATGGATATTACATTTTTATAGGTGTATCATTCTGCGACAAATGAGCTCTTTATGTCACGTGATGTTATACTATGTTGTCATAGCCACTACATAGGCCTATGAGGTCGACAGAAAGATTTTCAAAATTATATATAATTGTATATGATATTTCAACATATTATGAATTTATACATTGTTACATAATATGATTAATTTTTGTTTCACGTTAAAGTAGCGGAAGGGTGGAAATTGAGGTGAAAATTAAATTGGTATGGGCCCAATAACTTGATAACTTCTCAAAGTTGACTCCATTGACAAACTTTGCTTCAATAATTTAATTATAAATTATTGATTTCTAAATCATTTAAATTCACGATTTTCATATTAATCACTGAAAAAATGACATTTTTTTACAGGAGAGCAGAACACTTTTAGTGGTTGTAGCGACCTACCAAAATTCTGAATATCGCCATTTTTAGTATTTACAAACAAAAATAAAGACAATTGACGACTCGCAGTCTCCGCCCCCACAACGTCAGAAATCATACCGTCCAATCAACAGGGCTGTTAGAACTGTAGTCAGATTCAAATATCCAATCGGGGTATCTTCAAATGACTACAAATGATATGATCCAACTGGCTGACTGGTAAAGCCACGCCTATTTCGAGTCGTCAATTGAATTGAATTGAATTGATTTTTTTTTTAAATCCAAAGATCTTCCATTCATCTTATAATTTTGGAGATGAGAAACAAATACATCGTAGAAGTGAATTCACGACTAAATGTAACGAACATCCCATTAGGAACTCCACGATATTTTAGCTTCACAGAAAACTGAAAAACACTTTTTTATGGCTTCAACAAAACGAGAAACACAAAAGCTCCTTATGACGTATATCTTACGTCACCATAGTGATGTGTGCAGTGTAAATAGCTTTACACACGGAGACGTTTCATTCTTGTAGTTCTAGGTGGCCGTGTTTTGAACAAATAAAATACACCTGGCGGATGGTTGATGAGTCAAAGTGGCCTTGGAATAGATTGGAACAGGATAGGAATGATTAATATAGGAACACACCCCCGTAGAATCTTGAAATATCTCGAGACGCAATTGAAAGATTTTAGTATTACAACTGTAGGTTTTTGATGTTGGGATGAATTACCTCTAATTTGTCTTTGACGTGGGATGTAAGAGATGGTGTTTGAGATTCTAATTTCACCTTCAATTAGGATCCTTACTTTCCTTATTATTTGCATGCGATTCCCAAGTGAACCATCTATATGTGAACACTTGACTCTTGTTCGTATAAATAGTGTTTTTGAGAATTATCATAGTTTGCTGCACAACCTCATCAATAGCTATGTTATATGGGGGTACGAGTGAGCGAATCTAAATGAATAATGTTCATAAAAGTCATGTCTTGTGCTGGACTCAAACCCACGCTTGATTTGCTTTCAGTTTCTTGGGCAGTGCTTATCTGACTGAACCATGTGTGTGTGAGAGAGAGGGGGGGGGGGGGGGGGTGTACGTAGGTATTCCGTAATTTTCTCTGTCTTCCAGGTAAATACTGAGATTGCTCCTTCACAACAGGTCACGACCGTTTGGTCTTTACTATCCAAAAAATCTTATAATTTAACCTTTCATTTCATCTTTCCATCGCCACATATATAAGTCATTCTGCGACGCCAATTGATCTTGATCATCACTACAGTGCGTCGTTAAACCGATAACATGTAGGCCTACTGTGTGCTTCTAATTCAAGACTACTCTGATCATCAACCATATTAATATTACAGTTTGTTTCTTTTTGTGCGATATTTTATTTTTATTATTATTCTATTATTCTTTTACTCTATGTGACAAGTTCTGTAACACAATTGTGCATTTATACTATATTTATGTACGACACTGTGTTCAATTGAATGAATATATCCCGCTATAGATATGGAAATAAACCTACCCCTAACTATCTCAGACCACTGCTGACTGGCGAATATCTTGAAATTTCAAAATGACGTGAACAACTGACGACTCGAAATAGGCGTGGCTTAACCAGTGGGCCAGTTGGATCATATCATATTTGAAGATACCCCGATTGGATATTTGAATTTGACCACAGATCTAACAGACAGCCCTGTTCATTGGACGGTGCGATTTCTGACGTCATGGGGGCGGAGAGTGTGAGTCATCAATTGTCACATCAGTACGAACAGATATTTCTAAACTTTTTGACTCTGAGCTCAAGTTCAACGGTACCGGTACTCGAACAATTTTTTTTTTTTTATAGAGAACATTATTTCAACTCTTTTGTGATTTCGCCTTCAACTTTATCATGTTTAGACGACCTCCAAGTTAGCCAATAGCTACTGGCTAAAAATAATGCAATTAGAAATGAATTGTCGCCAAACTATTGAAAAGGGTGGGTTGGATTCAGAGGAAAACCAATTTTTCTGTTGATAATATATATATATATATATATATATATATATATATATATATATATATATATATATATATATATATATATATATATATATATATACATATACATATATATATATATATATATATATATATATATATATATATATATATATATATATATATATATGTATATATATATATATATATATATATATATATATATATATATATATATATATACAATTTCAGAAGTAGCCTATATCTTCAAAATTTCCAATTCCATTTTATAGGTATCAAAAACATCATGTGCTCATCACATATGACAATTTTGATATCACTAATCGTTAAACCTATCACTCATTATTAGATTTTCTGAAAATAATTCAAAAATGTATTTTCTATTTTAACTCAGCGCAGAGCATTCACTCCACCACCCTCCCCTCCCCCCATCACCCTCCCTTCCCCTCCCTCACCCTTCTCAATCCCGCCCATCGTCAACCCAACCTACCTCAACAGCAGCGTAAAACTATATAAAAACCGCACGTCAAAAACTTGGGCTTGTTGCAAGAGCCAAGTTGAACGACTGCTTGTCATTAATTAATGACCCCACCAACAGTTCGTTTCTATGGGGGTAGGTGAGTTATGAGTTAATTAATATGAGGAGACGTGCTCAACTCAAGCAGAGTGGACAGCGCAAAAGTGAATCAAGATTTTAAATGTATGAGATTTCCTCTCAGATGAATAGAACAAGGTTTCGACGGATCATTATAAATCCACTGCTGAATTAATTACCGGTAATGTACGTAGGTCGAAAGATCCAAAGTATCCAAGAATCGCTTGTCACATATCACATTATCGATGTTCATACTGTCATATAATATCAAATCAACTCATTTAGACCTGAAATTTGATTTTAACGAATCATTGTGATATTTCTTTCCCTAGTTTTAGAGAAAAATAGAAATCGTCATCTCAATTACAGAAATTATAATTGATTGATTTGTCCATTTTCTGAGTCGTGACGTAGACATTACTTGAATCTGTTTCTGCTTCTATAAGGAATTGGTAATGCCTACGTCATGAATTATGGTCTATGAGGATAAAACAAATAATTATAATTTCTGGAATTGCAATGAAGATTTCTAGTTTTCTCCGAAATCAGGGAAATAAATATCGTCATCATTCTTTAAATTTTAGAATCTAGTTTCAGGGTTGTGATGTCCTTTAAGAAAAATGTGGATGAAATTCTGAAATATTCGACAAGTAAAACCCAGACAGATTTTATTCACATTTTTTGCGCTTTAATCGTTTGCAAAGCGGCCATTGCACCTACCATCAGTTTCTTGAAAAGTGGGAAGCAAGCATTATTATTTAACATTTAGTTTAATTCAATTCATGGAGCATCCAAGAATCCAGAGTACAGGAATGTATAGTAAATAAAAATAGTATTCAACATTTCAATTCGAAAATATCAATTTCAATTTCAATTTGATATGTCAATTTTTTGTAATTTCAAAATTATAAATTGGCCTAACCTATATAGTATTGCTTTTGACAATTCAGTCGACTATTTCAATCTTTGATCTTTGAACGTGCTCATGTTGAGAAAATAACCCTTTCCTACTCTCAAGTTATCTCACGTATTGTAAGAAGTGGTCAACAATGTCTGTGAAACTTCGTTCTCCAATCAAAACGACAGTGTTATTTTGTTCGCTACTCAATTTTCTATCAGTCCTGACAAAAATTATGCCAACCTTAATAGGTTGACCTAATTGTTGATATCATAAGTTCATTGTTTTTATTGATTATAATTAAAGTGTGATCGTAAGATCGTCCTTGTGGTGCCCCGTCCGAGCGATCCTACTCTCATTATCAGCCCTAATTTTGTATTAATTTTGTATTAATTTTGTATTATTTGGCTAATTATTGGCCCTAATTTTGTATCAAGTTTCGATGTTGACTAAGAAAAAAAAAGTTATTTGGGGCCTTAGTAGGTTGGCCTAATGCATGCTTCCTATTTTCAAGAACCTGGTAGTTGGTGCCAAGTCTTTTTTTTTTTAATGACATCGAAACTTGATACAAAATCATTGGTCCCCAATTGAGGCAATGAAAAATAAGAAAAATAGAAAAAAATAGAGAAATAATGTAGAAAAATAGGATCGTTTGAATCGTCTAAAGTCTACTTTGCAAACGATTAAAGCACAATGTTCTGAAACAAATCTTTCTGGGTTTTACTAATTGGATTTTTCAAAATTCCATGAAGGTTCTTCTTAAAATTAGTCGATTTGATACGTAACGACATGAAATATCGATAAAGTGATCTCTCAGTTGTGAGAATCATAACCATAAAAAATATAAATAAGCAAGGTACAAGGACAGTCATGTGAATCAATTTGGTACAGATTATCGAGCAATACTATAAATCGATTTATATCGCACTGACCCACATATCGACCTACATTATCTCACTTCCGGTTTGTTCCCCTATCGCCACGACGGCGCAGTAGTCGAGCGATTTGGCGCCAACAAATCGCACCATCCACGTCAAAGTTCAAACTGGTCAAGCTGATCGAGGTCACGTGTGCAAGGTCGAAGGTCATCTGTTGCACTGGTAATTACGGTGGTAATTACAGTGTGGGTGAGTGATTGTGATAATCAAGAGAGACTGGTACATGGGAGTCAACAAGTGGCTGTCAGTGAAAGGGGAGGGGCACACATGTCCGAGCAGCAAGTTATGGGTAAATAACAGTTACGTTTTGAAAACAAATGCTTTATTTTATTTTTATTTTTTTATTTTTTATTTTCACTTTTATTTCACACAAGTTCTGAGTAGTATACTTGTATTCACGACAGAAGTCTACCAACTAGATAATTGTGAAAACTGTGTATTACTACTGAAGCTTGGGTATTTACTGCTATTGAAAGATGTATTTGTGTTCCCGATCGTGAATCTCGTCCTAAAAATTCACTGACTCCAATAATAGCACGCTTATACAAGTATAACTGTGATATTTATGTTTTTTATATTGGTAGACTACCTTCTTCTTTTGTGGATATAAGTATATATATATTTGAGTAGTATTTGTCGTTGAACATGAGTCCTGGTACCTGCACACTAGATTATATAAACACTGAGTATTCGAGTGGAATTTTTATTTATTTTTTTTCAATGAAAATGTATTATTTTACCGTCAAATAGGCTATGCTTACACTTTTTGAAAACAAGATATTAGTTGATATTTGCCCAGAAAAAGTTGCAGGTACGCTGTTAGTATTAAAAAATGGAACTAGGGAAAAGTCACAAATAAAGCGGGTGCATATTTTATCAATGATATTGATTGGCTGAACTTTTAACCATTGTCGGCCATATTGCGATGGTTCGAGGTGACTGAAAAGTATTATGATTTTGAGCGGGGTTTGTTGTCGAATTTTCCCGAATACAAACTGACCTAGCTCTTTTCTCCCTCCATCTTGACCAAACAGTATCTTTTTCCATGATGTATAAGTAGGATGAGCAGAAATTTGCCAAACGGCAGTAACTACTATAATTGACGAAGAAATATAATTTCACACGAAGTTGTATATACGAGTAGGCCTAAAGCGTAGTACTTCATCACTGAAAATTCAGTATTATATAGAGTTGATGAATTAGAAAAGCTACAGAAGGTATATAACTACTTTATCGACTATGATAGGTTACTTAAGAGCCCGCATCTTAGACAGATTTACAGGGTGCACTTCCGCCACATATATCTCAAGAACTACAAACACTACGGACTTGCGGTAAAATGCAATGGATAGATAATACTCTCACAATTAGATATGCCTAATCGAAAATTGAAGATTGATTTTATTATGGAGTAATAATTGAATCAAAATGTGCCCAATTTGATGGTTTTCATTGCTTAATTCCCGGTTACCGAATTATAGTAGAAATAAATTACAAACGCACATCCTTAAGTTCAACTTTGCTTATCTATATTTGAAATTCTGATTCGCCTTTTATTCTACAGTTTTCCCAATTTCCTTGGTCAAAATGTGTCATGTAACTAGATTTTGTCCAAATTATGAAATGAAAAACTCCCCCATCTAGCAGTGGTTACTGGAACTCTTCCAATATTATCCTTTTTTCACTTTTTAACCCACAATCAGACTTTTAAATGCACATCAGACTTGGGTAGAGCATTTCGAAGAGAAACATGCTTAGCTAAGATGCGGGCTCTTAATTGTCAAACAATTAACACATCATAATATTCGATGAGTTTCGTAATTATTGTCTTCGTCAGGCTAAAACAACTATAATTAGTTCAATTATTTGTTTGTTTGTTGTTTCGGTGAGATCGCTCCACAGGTTGTCACGAATTAGTTTAATGTTTGCATACTTCGGTCTTAAATCTGTCAAGATTTTTTGAATATAACCAGTTTAGTGACTTATACACACCAAAATACCGAAGAGAATACTTGGGCTACCTGTGCCAGAAAGTGAAAAGTGTCGTCAAGTAATCTCGAAATTATAAATCTTGTACAACGAGCACGATACAAACAATCCATAAAACAAGACAACAACAGAATTTGAATCAACAATTTACTTTACTACTCACTCTACTTCTCTTTTTTTAATGTGTTCAATTATTACTAGATTTATCTCTCTAATTTTACAGTAGGCTAATCTGGAAATCATCATCTCAATTTCAGAAATTATAATCAATTTATTTGTCCTCCAGTACCTTGTTCTTTTTCTCGATGTTAAAGTATATCTCGATGAAAAATTGCTGTTCAAATATAAAAGCAACAGGTTTGAAAACAGATTCATATAATTCAAATGTCATTTAAAATCATTGGTCAATTTTTACAAACTTCTCTGTGACTTTTCGTGAAAATGCACTAGATTTATGGAGATTTTTTTTTTGTCAGTATTATAATTCAAATCTATTATTTTTCACCGTCAATATCTGATCCAGAACAGATCTTAGTTATTATTACAGGGCATCGTTAAAAACCAATATTATTTATTTACCAATATCAAATACTTGACACACTATTGTCTTTCCTTCTCAATTAATAGTTAGAATGACCAAGTTGGACCGTTCGATTTGTATTATTATTATTCAACTCTTACAATTGCACATAAATGAGTGGTGGCAAGTTCCTATTTATCCCTATCCCACCAACTCCCTAACTTTCTGACGGAATAACCCCATTTCATCCCCCTAAAACACTTCTGCTAAGCTCATTCCAGTCCATATAGGCCAGGGCATCACAAGGGTGATCTCATTTCTTCTCAAGGAAAATAATCGATGATAAACTAACTCATTCAACAAACTTTAAATGCTCAACTTCAATGAATGCAGGGATAACTATAGCGATCCAAACATTTGTCTTGGGAAAAATAAATCTCAAATTTTCTTAGTGATCTTTATATTTTTTTTCATTTTTTTCATCTTATTTTCTTTCAAATCTTCCACTTTTCTTCTATTTATTATACTACTTGTCTCTATTATATTTCAATAATGTTCCACTATTCGTTTTCATTAATAATGATTTTAACTAAATCTATAAAATATGCGTACGGTATTATCTGTTTACCATTACATGTAGTTGTGTGGGCGCCATTGCAGTGAAGAATAATTATGTCCCAACCAAGGAAGAGGTATGATTGTAATTGTGGAACAGTTAAAACTTGACCTGTGTAGCTTTAAATGCTAACCCAAGATAAAGTAGAAAGTATAACATATAAGGTTTACATGAACTTTAAGTGAACTTTTAGCCATGATTTGCATACAGTAATATGATACTGCCTTCTGTAAGAAGACGTTCACCTTTTTCACATACACATCTGTGTCATCTTACAATATTATAGTTGTAATTCATTATTGACATGTGAAGAATCGGTAAACCATTTTGAAAAAAAAAACAATTTCAACACATAAGTTTTTTGAAAAAATATATTGTTGTATGAAACAAAGATGCTATTACTTGTAATTTACTACTCAATTGTAGAATGGAGGATATAAGAAATAGTCATTACACATAAATCATTTTCAGAAGAAGTTATTATACTATAGAAAGATTATATATTTATTTTATTGAGGTTTATTGAGTTTTATCGGTGTGGGGCCAATTTATTTATGTATTTTTCATATATTGTTGCTTAATGATCTCACCAACAGCTAGGTGGTGTGATGAGGGGTGTGTGTACGCGGGTGTAAATGAGGAGGTGATAATCAATGAAATTATGTAGTGATGATAAGTGAAAGGACGTTTATAAAACCCATGTCTCATGCGGGACTCGAACCCACGCCTAAAATGTAATCTATTCAGTGAATCACACTCTTTGAACTGTTGCAACGATTGAAAGTGGACATTTATTATCAATAATTCATTCCAGTGTGTTCACTCCAACGACAGAGAAAGAAATTACAAAAAAACCTTCAGCCAGGGTAGCTGACCATAGGGTAAATTCGACCCCTTCCCCTCTCCCGTAGTGTCATACCCAGTTGATGATTATTGTATTAGTAAACATATCTAAAGCACTACTTTCAAAATAAAAATATTGCTAAAGTAAATAATAATCGAACTTCGATGTCCGGATTGACTGTTCTGGGGCTATTTATAGGCCTACATTATGTGATTATCCGACACATTTTATTAATATGCATTCTAACCCGAACTGAATTAGCTACATTGTATGTGATTATACCATAAAACGTAGAAACTATACAAACCTAACCACATGTTTGAAATTGCATATCAACACCTACAATAAAACTAACGCATTATAAAATAAAAACGTGAACAAAAACACACTAAATATTATCTAATTACGGTCGTATTTCATTTAGTTGGCCCGAATCGACTTCGTGCTTGTCCGGAATTTGCACGCAAAACCAATTTAACCTCGGCATTTTTATTGCACACTCAACATTGAATGAACTCTTAAAATTAGTATTTCACTCAAAACGTATCTTTATCACCTCTCTTGCCACCCTGACAACAAGAAAGAGAAAAATACCACCATCTATCAACAGTTCAGCCAACATAACAGCCCGAAAAACAAGCTACATTGAATAATGAATTATAATTTCGTTTTAAAAAGCAAAGTGTCAGTCACGATTTTATAAATAAAATAAGCATTCTTGTTTTGGCAAACCCATTTGGCAAGTTTTTGGCAAGATGTTAGTTAGCGTGTGTGTGTTTTTTTCGTGTAACTTGACATGTGAGAACCAAGGTAAATAACGTTAGGAGAGGTTAGTGTTTTGTTTTAGGTTGCTACGCAGTGATGGTCGACAGAAGGTGTGTGTGAGAGAGAGAGAGAGAGAGAGAGAGAGAGAGAGAGAGAGAGAGAGAGAGAGAGAGAGAGAGAGAGAGAGAGAGAGAGAGAGAGAGGGAGAGAGAGAGAAGGCGATAGAGAGAGAGAGAGAACGATCACTGATTGAATTTAGCTCGCATTCCTGATAGCTAAATTATTGTAATTAATCTGTTTATTATAGTTTCACCCTGGTTCTAATATTTATATGTCGATATAGACTTGTTTTCATTTCAGGAGAAGGTAGTCTACCTATTGAATTATGTTGTAATCGGTGATTAAATTTATTCTCCCTGTCATTTTAATGAATTAACGCTTTTGAAAGATGTATATGCGTTTCTCCTCGTGAACTTTGTCATGAAATATTATAATAGCCTCAAATACTACAGATAACGGTGATATTTGTGTTTGTTATGGTGGTGGATTACTTTTTTCGTTCGTGGATACAAGTTTCCGCTACTTGATTAATTGTTTTCTTGGATTAGTGACGAAAACTTTACGAAAATCTTCGTTTTCCTCACAAGAAGACTGAAGATGAAAGTGATTTCTTCAACCATGAAAAAACTCAAATTCCAAATATATTTTCTAGGCCTAATAGTATACGTTTTTGTAGATAAACAAGCTGAAATTCATTTTTTGAAACAAAATTTAAAATCTTTTCATAATCTATCTATCGACATTCGTCTATATATTTACATATGTACTGTAATTCAATTCAATTCAAAAAAGTTTTATTCCAAAAATACTTACAATAACATAAAGACCAAATTACAGATCCAATTATAATAGAGACACATTGACGGATATAATTATAATATAATACTAAGTTCTTAATTAAATAGTATAATCCAGGTAAATTTGTTTTCAAAGTGAAGGAATACCCACATAAGCGAAGCTTGTGTGTGGGAGAGGAGTCAAAGAAGAAAATGTTTTTTTTGTTTTTTTATAGCAAGATGGAAGTTTTTACAGATAATTAGGTGTTTTACATGTGAGTGGGTAGCAGTAATATAATATTTTATCAGATTAAATAGTTTTAAGGGGACAAGTTGGTGGCAATTTAACATGCAAATTTACACATGTTTAGGAACCGAAATCTTACAAACCCTCACAGTGATAGATATAGTATTTTTTCTACACAATCATACATTCAATATGAAGACTCCCTACTGATTTTAGATTTGTATTTATATTCCATCATATTCTAAAAAACTAATGATTAGATTAACATATTACATAATGAAATAATGACGTTCCATTACGACTGAAAATTATTTGAACCTGAACTAATCAAACAATAGTTACAAAATCAGTAGGGAGTACTTGACACGACCTGATTGGTGACCAGTAAAAATTTCAACTCAATTGGTTCAGTGGTTGCCAAGATTTTGGTTCCTGAAGATGAAATATACTGAAACTGAGTAAATGAGGTTGGAAGTTCTGACAACAAAATTTTAAAACTATTTTGTCAATGCTAAGCTTACCGATCGTGACTAGGCCTAACAAGTACATTCCAGACGAAATATGAATTTATTTTCTGATACAAACTAATATATTATAGCTATGGATACATTTTCTTGAATAGAAAACTCTATAAAAAAATAAAAATGAATAATTTTTTTTTTTTTTTTTTTGCTCAACTTGTTCCCTTAAGAGAGTTCTCATATCATTTAACAATTATTTAAGCCACCAACATTTCACCTTTGTTGTCACTATATACTATTTTCATTTACACAGAACATTCATTTTTCAAACAAGACATTTTCCAACACCTGAAGAATAATGGAGCTCGTTAATTTTACATTCAAGATATTAACGTGATTAATTATGTAATGAATATAAGTTATTTCGTTTGTCGTGTTGTTCTGTATAAGTTATGGCCTAGTTTATATCATTGTTCTTGACTTTGTGGAGTTGGCCATTTTTATTACGAAGAAAAAATGTGAAAGTATAATTAATTCACTCCATTTTTAATTTGTATGCTCAATTTTCGTTTCGTAATTTGTAAGCTTAGCTTATTTTTGTAGGTTTTTTGACAATCTAAAAATAATAGTTTGACTTTCAATTTAATTTTTGCTCAACTCTAAAATTGTCATCAAGAAGGTTTTTCAGTACAACGAACAAGTTACAACAAGAGAGAGAAAGAGAGGAAGAGAGTATCAATAGGTACCGATTATACCTATATATTTGAATAGCAATGAAATCATGAAGTTATTCTAATAACATCTCCAAAATGAAATAGGAGAAACACAATTAACAATTATTACATTCAATTTGATGAATCTTGTGTCCCGAATAGTTGTATACATTATTATGTTACCCACTTACCCACGGTCTTAATATCTTCCGATATTGATTCACAATCATTTTGATCCGCAATTAGCAGTATAGCAGTATATGCACTATAGCAAACAGTGAATATATATATATATATATATATATATATACATATATTATATATATGTATGTGTGTAGACTTTCACAAGGTATTAAATTATCATTATTATTATTTTCGGTAACACTTCTGTTATTTTTAGAAACCATTTATAATGGTTTTTAAATTTTTAAATTTTTAAAAATGGTTTCTAAGAATAACACAAGAGTTACCGAAAATAATAATAATATATATATATATATATATACATATATATATATATATATATATATATATATATATATATATATATATATATAAATATATATATATATATATATATATATATATATATATATATATTTATATATATATATATATATATTCATATGTTATGTGTGTTTGTGTGTGTGTGTGTTAATTTTTTATGATATTATTATATATAATATCGGATATAGACTATCACAGGACATACGGTTAAATGGCTACACACAATTACTGTCACATTCTTGCTATTCGGCAGCTAGAAGGTCCAACATTTATTGATATCTCCGAGAAAATAAAATTGAAAAGTATCACAATTTATACGTCCCATAAATTTCAATCGATTCAATTTTTCATTTCAAATTCAGTAAAAATTTGAATTCGTCCACCTCCACGAAAACTTATCGAGCGAGGACATACAAAGCAAAACCCATTCAAAGAGAGATGTGTCTGTAAGATTTGATTAATGATAATACTTCACTTAGGTCATTCCACCAATGTCACATTTCAATGGTTTTTAATACTGATGATAAATAATTGTTAACGAGACAAGTAATTTTGAGCCAACAAATTCTTAGCAACGTGCGTCGAGTTTATTCTAATACGGTGTTCAATGTCTTTAAAGTGTATTTGCGCTCGTTTATAACTAACGTTCTGGGTAGTTTGCCATGACTATTGTTGTAATAAGAGGCATTGTCTCAGTGATATACGAACCCTTGACAGAAGATGTAGAAGCGAATCTCAAGTGATTGTTCCAAGGTTTAAAAGTAACTTCAAGTTGACAATGTTGAGCAAATGTTTCAGAGCGAATCAAATACATATTAAAATATAGGCCTCTTAAGTACTAGAATACCATCAAAATAAATACATTTTCTCCAGGAATGGTTGGTGAATTTTAAAAAATTGACTTTTTTTCTGATACGAAACATGATACACTAGAACTTGAACCTAGAACTATGTAGGTGCTGTGCCAAATCAGTTCAAACACTCATGAGAAACACCATAGCAAATTTTCGAAAAACCCTACCAGAATAAGATTAAGCGTAGCAGAAACATTTTAAAAGCAACATCTCTTCAAAAGCTTCAAATATATATATATATATATATATATATATATATATATATATATATATATATATATATATAGTATCAATTTCATTTTGTTATCTAATAAAGAGCCAAAAAAAAAAAAATATATATATATATATATATATATATATATATATATATATATATATATATATATATATATATTTTTTTTTTTTGGCTCTTTATTAGATAACAAAACGAAATTGATACTATATATATATATATATATATATATTTTTTTTTTTGGCTCTTTATTAGATAACAAAACGAAATTGATACTGGACATGAATCCATAAAAACCCTAAAAGGGTTTGTACCAAGTAAACTTATAGATCCACGATGTGACCAATGCATATCCAACTGAAATCCACAACCAAATCCAAACCAAAAGCAGCATCTCTTCAAAAACTTCAAATACTTACTGAGTGTAGATACAAATATTAATTATATACATATTATTACAAATTTTAATTGATCACTGATCAGCTGTTTCAAAGTAAATAATGATGTAATGAATACATTTTCGTCAAATAGCTTGAAATTCTTTATTCGAGTGGACTTCATATAAAACTATCTCGCTAATCTTACAATGCATGTGCTGCGTTTGCCTTCCAAATTCCAAATTTGTATTCCAAATTTGTTTTGATAATCTTTGATTATAGCTATATGGATAAGTAACTCGTGCTCGTTTCTGATGCACAGACTCTCTTTAGAGCTAAGAAACACGAGGTTTAATTGTTGCGTCTTTCAACAGTTGAAAAATTTGAACAATTGTTGACTTTGTTGAGTCTTTTGAATTGTTGAGTTTTGCGTTGGTTTAAGCATTACTTAGCTATGGTTTGACAGTCCACGGAAGTCGTTTTATCGAAATATCAGTTTCTTGGTGATAACTTCTGAATGGTTTGAGATATCAAAATTCTAATAAGCGAGAAAAACAGATAATTATAATTACTTCAGATTGATATAAGTTATGACTATTTAAGTCATGTTGCATAACTGTGAAGCGTCGACAGCTAGAAAAACATATTTTTTAGCTGTCGACGCTTGACAGTTATGCGACATGACTTGAATAGTTATCACTTATATTATCTTGAAGTTATTATAATTATCTGTGTTTATTGCTTATTAGAATTTTGGTATTTCGAACCATTCAAAAGTTATCACCAAGAAACTGATATTTCGACGATATTTTTACCTCCAGTAAACGGTAAAAACAGGACCAATGCACCATGAATGCAGGTCTTTGGTTTACAACACATGGTGGGTAAATGGTGGGACCAATCAGTTCAATTCTTTCTGCAATGAAACCACAATGAATATATATGTGTCTCTACGTTCATTAAAAATTAAAATCCCATATTAAATCACTCTGAAAGAATCGTAAAAAATTGAAAAACAGGTAGAAACATGTTGATTTTTGACAATCATTTTGAAAGTGTTGAAAACATACGACGAACTAAAGCTCTTCGTGCGACCTCGTATTGAATACTGCATGGTGATGATTTTTGTTATCTTCGACTTCTACTTGTTTGTCTAATGTACCACTTTGTCTGATTTGTACAGATATGTTCTGCAAATGAGATGTCATTCTAGACGGAAGAACTGCTCTGCGAAAAAACTACGTGAGCTTATATTTTTGTTTTCTGTTTTTATATGAGAAAACGATTCAAACTATATAATTAAAACTAAATTTCAGTCGCATAGTTCACTATGGAAGAAATTAGTGTTATTTGTACTGCGGTAGCAGCACAATTCTTATTTTTAGTAAACTTATATATTATTAGTTGATCAGCTCTAGAGCCCATCATCCATCGGTAGATGATTACTTATTGTTCAAGATAAAATAAATCTCTTACGTCATCAACTGTTGTTCTCCTTTCCATAGAACTATGCGATTGACTTTTCATCAATAAATTGCTATCTCTCTCGTCGCATATACGTTTCGAACATGTTTATTGACCTAATAGAGATAGTGACACACGTTTTTAATAATAAATAAGATAAGGAGAGAAGTTTAAAAAACAAGACCGGCATTTTTTCTCTTTTCTAGGCGAGGTCAGAATGTCGGGTATATACAGAGCTGTGGCGGTTATCACTTTACAAATAAGACAAGATACATGTATTAATGATGATTAGACTGATAACAGGGAAAACACTGTAAGTGGGCTGACTTGTGGGATGAGTGAGTTGAAAAATATTGAACAATTTAAATTTCAAATAATTTGCGTTTCTCACGTCGTATAAAAAAACACATTCTCATAACAGATTGAATAATTGAACATGGAAATTTTCGAAATGTCGTTTAAAAATACAAAAAGAATAATCGCTTCAAAAATTTAGTAATCTTTTATTGATTAATTTATGAGCTCCTCCGTATAATAATAGTGATTTTCGAAAAATATTTTCTCATTCGATTGTGAAGATTGAAGGAAAGCTATCTGAAGTTCGTCCATCCTATGGTTGAAATCAAATTTAATATACATTATTTATCGAATCAAACGTATATTCGATAAAATAATAGAATACGTTATCAGAATAATTATTAGAAATAATAATTAGAATTTAAAATACCTAAATTCAATAGCCGCCTGCCTGGGTTAGTAAGTCAAGGTATTGCCATGGTAACTGAAGATAAGTTGGGTGTGGGTTAATTATGTATACATCATCCATCGTCCACTCCCAAATAACGTAGCCGTTGGTGGGGTCGTTGAACAAATAACCGATCATTCATCACTATCAATTCAAGTTCTTATGATTAAGTAATATAGTTATCATCACTTTAATAATATATATTTAATACTCACGGCTCCATAAAATGTGACAAATCAATATTCTGAATAATTTCTATTATCTCCAATTTAAAAATATATTTACAAATTTTTTCCATCATACTTTTATCGTCTCGAGTCGAGGTTATTTCTTCTAATTAATTTACGATTAGGAATGAATGAATTAAAAGTCTGTTGGGGGTCTCCTTGACCTTTGACACCCGGGTCGTTGATAGCAGTGATACCACAACCTAATCTTGTTTACAGGGTGGCACGATCACACATTCGATTCGATCACATGTTTTCAAACTTTCAGTGAACCGAGAAGTAAACGATTTATTGAATCAAAAGTGAAAATCACATCATTTTTTATTCCCCCTTCCAATTTTATGTGACGTCTTGCTCTTTATAATATTATTCTTATCCCTCATTTACCATTATTAAATGTTATTGTGCATACATTTAAACGAGAGATTTTTGTGAACCATTTCTTATATGCTAGCAAAATACCCCCCCCACCCCCTCCCTACGTCACACTATAATTAGATAAGTATCATCATAGATGAGTATAATTATAATAGGGTTGTCCAAAAATTCAATAGGAACAAATGAAAAACACAATGAAAAAATCTCACCGATACATTTTTTTTGTATATATTCATGGTCGAAGACGGTCTTGTTGTAAAATAGCAGACACAAATACCATCGTTATATAATTGTGTGTCTTAGATTCTTTTTTTAAAATATATTTTCCTGGACAAGGTTTATATCAAAAGCAACTACATCTTTCAAAACCTTCAAATCCATGATGTTTCATGCAGCGAGACTGTGCTGTAATCACCTAAGATTTCACAATTATTTGATTGATCCACAGCCTTCTTCCATCTTGGATGCAAGTATAGTAACTTACATATTTTTGCAGATATTTGACAGAAAAATTTGCAGGTACGAATCTAGTGTTCAAAAGTGGAACTAGTGAAAAGTCACGAAAAAAAGCGTGCAGCGCATACCTCAACAATGACATTGATTGAGATATCACATTGTTGACTGTTCTTTTGGAACCATTCGTCGGCCATATTGTACATTTATAAACGCATTCTGATGTTATACTTTTCGTGTCGAATACCATTCAATTAATATTTAATCAAACTGAAATTATTGCCAACTTCAAATCATTTTCTCTTAGAATAGCATACGAGGTGAGATGTTTAACTGAACTCTACTGAACAGTTTAAATCCGTCGCCATGCACTTAATATTCATCAGTCACTCTCTTACATGCACTTGTGCACGCTGTACGTCAGGTGAGGATCGGGGGGAAGGGGGGAGGGAGGGGGGGGGGGACGCGGGTGAATGGGCACACTGCCCACTATCATACTTCCCACCTGTCAAAATTGTACAAAGTTGTCCAAAAAGGAAGGGAGGTTAGGTTGAGGTCAAGTTTGGTTTTACAGTTTGGGCTATTTTCACAGGTGGGCAGTATGGTTAATTGCCTCATGGGACTACCCACCTTTTAGAAGTGTCCAAAAATAGTTCAAAAAGAAAGTTTAGATTAGGGTTAGGTTTGATTTTCACAATTTTGGACCACTTCCACAAGTCACAAGTGGTAGAGTGACAATGCGATACTCGTTTTATGGGATAAAGTACCATATACCAGGGGATAAAGTTGGGTTAGGTTAGTTTTGATTATTTTGAATTGACAGGGTTCTAAAACTGGTCCAAAGTTGTTGAACAAAAAAAAAAGTTATGTTGAGGCTTGAGTTTGATTTCAAAATTTCGGACTACACTTACCAGTGGGACGAATGCAAATATAAATCTTCACCTTATGGGACTGTTCACTTCCGAAAGTGTCCATAAAATGGTTCAAAGTTGTCCAAAAATAAAGGTTTTTCGATTTTGACAGTCAAGAAATATTTTAACATTATAGACAAAACGACGCTCACTCCATGAAACCACCCACTTCTCAAAATTGTCTCAAATTCATACAAAATAGTTCAAAAAAATGAAAAACGAGTCGAGATAAATTGAGGTTAGGTAAGTTTCGATTATTTTTAATTGACAGGTGTGCATTGTGCTAGTGCATACTTATATTGATGACTTCATCTATTATAGTCTACGAAGCAACATTGCCAGAGAATATATGTTTGACAAACGAACTGATATTTTTAGCAGACAAAACGGAAGGCAATAAACCAAGGTGGCATTTCTAAAACAAGTAGTACTGTCCACATCTCTATTCCATCCGACAGTTTCGCGTGACCGTCTCTCATATACTCTATACATAACGATCGACCGTGTCGACCCACCATATTGTCGGTAGAAATAACTTCGCACCGGAGTTTTGCCAGAATCTCGAATGACATTGGCATGAGGTGGGTGAAGTCAAACCTATAGGGTGCCTGTTGCTCGTATTTTTATGTCACGTCGTTGGGTGCAAAAATGCTAAAAATAAATTAGCTCCAGTTGGCGGTTACCATGTGAAAAAAGCTCAACAAGTATTTTAGTGACTGTGAGGTTGTACTTTAAGTCTTTAAATTTGTTTTTTTTTGTTCGAGTTATTTGTGTGTGTGTGTGTGAGGTGTAACAGAGTATATGAGCAGGTGTGCAAGGTTATAATATTGTTTGGAAGTGTTTTTCATAATTAACACGTGTCATGTGTTGGTTTATAAATAATATAATCTTTTCTGACTGCTGTATTCTAGTGTATGTCAAAATACTTATGTACAGATATTACATGTATATATATAATATATATATATATATATTTATATATGTATACATAATATATATATATATATATATATATATATATATATATATATATATATATATATTCATATATTTATATATGTATATATGATATGTATATATATATATATATATATATATATATATATATATATATATATATATATGCTATATATTTCTTCCCATTGGAAATAAATTTCAAACTAAAAAAAGAAAATGAAACACCTTTTGAAGTTGTAAACTAATATCACTAATTATTAGAGACATTATTTTTCAACTTTAAGTGGTTTTTCATCTTCTATATTTTCAATTCTTCTCTCTATGAAAAAAAATTATTTATCTCAAAAAGATTCATTATCATCATAGAAAATACATATTGAATGAAAGATATATCAACATAATACATTGGGGTCAAATTGGGTCGAAATATCCACAAAAACGTGTCTTTTCCCTCGAAAAAAAAATATCTGGCGATAACAATTTGTTTATCTGTTCCAAATCAAGTCAATAAACTTGTGTGGTGCGTCTTATCGTGTTCGCATTGACGTCACAGCTTCCTCTCAAAGCGCCTGCTTTCCAGTATTAAGAGCGCACAGGAGTCCATCTTAAAGGACATCACAAACCTGAAACTAGATTTCAACGAGTAATGACGATATTTATTTCCCTAATTTTATGGAAAAGTCATATCAATTTATTCGTCCTCCAGTTTCCGGCTGTTTTTTTATGCGACGTGGACATTTACTGAATAATTTCTGTTCATGTTTTCATACATGATCGGTATTGACTACGCCATTGTAGTCTCTGGAGGACAAAATGACCATTTTTATTTCTGAAATTGAGATGATTATTTGTTTTTCTCTAAAATGAGGTGAATAAATGAATATATTCATCATTCATCAAAATCTGATTTCAGGGTGTGGTGTCCTTTAAGCAAAACATCATCATTTTTGATAATAACCATAGAACAATATAATTGTGAGATAAAAAAAAAAAATGAAAATAAAACTGAGACAACTATAAAACACTAATACCTTCATTCAAGAGACCGGGGTTCGATTCCCGCCATGGTTGACCATACTGACAGTTTTTTTTTTCGTGGCTTCCCTCTGTCGTCTAGGTCGATACAGAAATGGTTCCTAAACAACAGGGCACGACCGGCTCCTCCCCACTATCCAAAAGTGAAAA
The DNA here is from genome assembly GCA_964007535.1 of Brachyptera risi. Classification (NCBI taxonomy): domain Eukaryota; kingdom Metazoa; phylum Arthropoda; class Insecta; order Plecoptera; family Taeniopterygidae; genus Brachyptera; species Brachyptera risi. Next base: position 25,349,129 of record OZ023337.1, read on the forward strand.
TTATCTTTCATCTCATCATTCGCCGACGCCAGTAGATCGTGGTTATCAGTTCAGTGTGTCGATAAACCCAATACAATTATGAATTTAAAAAAGGAAAAGAATCGAATGTGCTCATTAGAGTGTAGCACTAATTTCTTTATCACCATCAAAACGCTACCATGTAATAACAATCAATCTACCCTATATAATAAATTACACAGCTATAAAATTCAAACCTTTCTGTATGTGTGGTTGTAAATCGTTGTAAGGCCTAGACCTTGTAAATGTTAGAACTTGAGATCAATAATTTGGTTTAATGCATATAATTTTAAATATAGGCCTATTCAAAAGATCATTGTTTCTATTGATTGTGTTTTATTTCAATAACTATCTGCCTGTGTATCATCAAGTTTGGTTGATCATAAGCTCAGTGACCAAGGTGATCATCAAAAAACAACCATCACTTAAAAAGTCATCTTCAAGTATCTGAACTAAATTTTCGATTACATATCAGAATGTATATTTTTTAGCTCTGCGAGCCACAATAGTAGGCTATATACTATATAATTTAATCATATATCATATAATAATATGATATAAATATCATAATTATTATTTTAATCAAAATTATATAATATATATATCATATAATATAGAAGAGTGGGCCTATATCTCAATCCATTCTAAATTTATCACAAAAAAAACTGATATTTCGTTAATTCTTCTCCGATACGCCCTTAACTTCAGTCATCCAATGACTGTTGGCGGGTCAACACTGACAATCGTCAGTGCTAGTTGATAGAAGAGACGGTCGATCGGGAGAGGTAGACACTGAATTAGTTTATCGTAGCGAGAAGCATGTCAATGCCAATGCGTGATGCAGAAGAAGATGGCTAATTAATAGGAACTATACGAAGTGGCCGTCGAGTTATCTAATTGGTTTTAGTGAAAATATGACATTAATTAATATTATTGACGTCATATATGAACGGGGATAATGGTAAAATGCAGTGCACTTATGGCAGAAATCCAAAATAATTATTCTTTCGTTTTCTCATCAATCATTGAAATTTCTGAGATGATATACTTGTATCCACGAGAGAAGAAGGTCGTCTACCAACTGAATGAATGTAAAAACTTTGAAGATTGTGAAGAAAATTACAGCAGCTCCACATATTTGTCGATTTTGAAAGATGTATCGTGTTTTTAACCATAATTCTTGTCCTGAAAAATTATTTACTCTCAAAATGACTTCACAAATGGTAAAGACAAACAGCTACGATAGGCCGAGAGCTCTGAACCTGTACAAATGAGTATGAATAATAAGTATAAATAATATATATATATATATATATATATATATATATATATATATATATATATATATATATATATATATATATATATATATATATATATATATATACATAAAACCGTGATATTTGTGTTTGTTTTTGTGCATACGTGAATAAGTTTAACGTGATAATTTGAAGTTTTAATAATATTTTCATTTTACAATTTTCTCGTCAAATTGTGTGTGAAGATTTCATGTCTCATGTTTGGGTTTGATTCAATTTGTTCCAGATTATACATATACATTTAAACTATTACAGTAACAATATTTGTAGCAACAATATTTGTAGCAACAATATTTGTAGCAACAATATTTGTATGATAAGAAATATTCTTGTATAAAGATGTTTTATAAATTACCCCTTCTGATTTAAATTCTTCTATACACACACACATTCAAAGTGAAGCCGATTGACTCGAATCTCAACGTGGCAGCTTTACTTGTGTTCCATGAAATGTTATCAATTTTTATATCATAAAAATGTGAAATTATTTCCAGAAATAGTCTGATCGAAATATTTTGTTAATGGATGTAAGGATCAATGTCTGTGGTTCTATGTTATTAAATCATAACATAACATTTTCAATTTAAATAGGCCAATATGTTTTCATATACGGTACTTTTATGTTATATATATGCCTACGATTAGTAAAGTAAATATTTATCCTCCAATTGTCGCTGAGTTCTGTTTTAACGCGACCACAAATAGCGTTCTCGCAGACAATTATCATGAATTGAATAGAAAATGTAATACTCTTCATTATTATACAGATTTCAAACACAATTTTGATTCTCTTAAATCCCGGCACCTCCACCGTTTTGAGTAACCAATCGGCAATCGCGTCAACTTTCAAGTAGGAAGCACCATCAAGAGTAATCTAGAAATTCATCTTGATTCTTCCATTGTAGGAAAGAAATTGAGAAAAATAATGTTATACCTGTATATACGAAAGAAGGTCATAGGCCTACACCAAATTAATTTAACAATCAGAAATATGACAATAATGTATAATTGTGGGGTATTTTTAGGGTGAATGATTTTTTAGGACGCGATTTACAATTAGAAACACAACTACGCGTTATCTTTCGAAAGCAATACTTGTTCAAAATACAGCAGTTCAACAATTTTGACTATTCATTTACTCAGGTTTTACCATTATTTGGTAGTTCACCTTCGTTTCTTGATGGTTACAGGTTCACAACTTCTAAAGAACGAAACATTAAACAAAACTGCTACTAAAATTGTATAGAGTGTGCTTCGTAAGCAAAACACATTTACGCCTATCTTTGTAGAAAAGGAAATGACGTTGAAAAATACTGTTGTGTGTAAAAATCTTCAACCAAGACAAATATACAAATAGGACAACTTGATAAACAACGCTAGATGCGTATTACATGACGCATGTGAGTCTGACCTGCACCAACCCTCTGATTGGCTGATTGCCAGCACGCATGCGCGTACTGTTCCGGCCAATACGCACGTCACTCATTGGCTGTGTCGATATGCGACTAGCACCCAAATGACGTCAGGTCTGGATCTTTTCTTGAAGAAATAATTTTTATCAAATATTATATATCGTTGTTATTGCTAGAAATATCGTTAGATAGTTATTGAATATAGTTATTTCAGAAAGTGATTAAAGCCTGAAGGTAGAAAGCCTGAATATATAATGGAAAATGGTAACCATACAGTGAATCATTTTGGTAAAAAAAAATGGTCACCACATTTTTAATGTCCAAATTCTCTGTAATGGATGGGCAGGTTCATATATTATTCACATACAGATGATAATGGATTATCAATTGACTACCAGGAAACACACACTTAATTTATTTTCATTTGTTTAAAAATAAAAATAGCTGAACACTTTTCTTCTGTTGCCAATATATAAACATGAAAAAACGTAAAGAATTGCTGATGTATGTTTCCGCATGAGTTGAAACAGTTAATAGTTTCCCTCTATAAGTCACAGCTGTTTTTCTCTGTAAGGCTGTGAGTTAAGAATTATCAAATATAAGGCCACAATTTGCAGATCTCTCGTATATTATATCTTATGGAGCCCAACTATATAAAAAAAACTTTCGTCTTGAAATTTTCCCAGAATTAAATACGATGGTTTTATTTTTATCACATCCCAAAAATACATTGTTTACTATATCATTTATTTTTGATCTGAATATTTCTTGAAAATAGTCCGCCCTTTTGTTTACCATCAAGTGACTGCCGATGACGATGATGATTATTCTTCACTTAACGACCCCACCAAGAGCTAGGTTATACGGGGCTACGAATGAGCAAGTGATTGCCGAGGACGAGGCGGGACAGTAGAGGCGATGACGAACACTTGATTATTATTCGCTTAACGACCCCATCAACAGCTAGGTTATACGGGGGTACGAATGAGCAGGTGATCATGAAACTATGAAATGGTGATAAGTGAAAGGATGTTTACAAAAAGCTATGCTTCATGCTGAACGCGATTGCCTAACGGTTGACTTCAGTTTCTAAAGCGGTAGCTTAGCTGACAGGGCAACGGAGAGAGGCTGAGAAGCAGGAGTTGGATTTAATTAATATATCCGAAGCGGTGGCCAAATCCAGCAATCAAGATTATAAATAACTTATTCAAGATTGCTGTTGGGAGGAAATAATAAACACGTGGATCGGGGAATTTTGAAATTGATTATTCATTTGATGTTGTTTTTGTTTGAAACTTGAAAAACATATCAATTTGGTTGTCTTTTTTTTTAAATTGATTTTTCATACGTCCATTGTTGATTATTTATGTTGTGTTCGTCATTAATCGAACTGAAAATTGACAATACTTTAAAAAAATTTGGTGGAAAAGAATATTACATTTGAATTTTGTGTGTTTTTTGAATGGCGTCATTCGATTTGTTCACTTCTTACTCGTGTATTCAAACATGTAACATGTTTTTGAAGAGTGTGAAAAACGTATTGTTCTAACTTTTTTTTTCAAAACATATTTGAAGAAACAACTCAATTCAATGAATATATTTTATTAGGCTTGAAACGATGAAGCTATCAATTCGCACAGATATATAACAACACATATTATTTAGGATGAGGAAAAAAAATGAATGACTTATTATTATTATTTTTAGTATAATTCTGGAAGTGCATGATCGTTTTTGTTTCTTCATTTGCTATCCCATCCAATCTTATTTCATTGTTTTTCTTCTCTTTTAGAAATATAAATTACGAAAAAATATCACGACTTTCGCAAAACATGAAAATGCAATACATCATAAATATTTGCGGTTGTTCAGATTTCCTGAACCATTCATCATTTTATCAAACCATCAATCAATCAACCATGATTGATAATGATGCAACCACCATGATTGAGTTATTTACAAATTTGAACAACAAAATTTCATCTCGACAAATCGATGCGTATTTCCTCGTCATTCATCTTTTTCAAACTCCACTTTTTTTTTTAATTGGTTTTAATTCTCAGATTTAACTAGTTTGAATCTACCAGAATTGACCGTGTTTGTCGGTCGCCTGGTTGTCGCCGAAAGGGGCGTGTATGTATGTAGTTTTCCACGTACAATCATCAGGATAATAACTACACTAGAAACAGGTGCAGGTAGATGCGCACGTATGTAGGTGTACAGAGAAGTTGGGCATGTAGGGGCTGGTGGGGGGGGGGGGGGAAGTAGGGTAAAAGATATTCGTATAAGTCGTTATAAGCACGCCTTATAAAGGAGCATGTCTTTAGAGGAAGCAAGAGTCGAAATCTAGGTTTTTTATATAACCAGGAAAATTAAATATATTGTCAAACCGAGACGAGTGGTCGAGTGAGTAGTGAATAACACACTGAACCGTCATTCAGGAGACCGGAGTTCGATTTCCCGCTATGGTCGACCATCTTGATATGTTTCTTTTGTGGTTTCATTCTGTCGTTCAGGTTAATACTTGGAGTGTTCCTCAAAAACAGGTCACGACCGACTCCTTCCCACTTGCCAAAAGTACCTGGTGAAATAACATTTCATCTCATCATCCCATCTCATATATCATTTACCAACGCCAATGGATCGTAGTCATCAGTACAATGCGTCGTTAAACCCAATATAGATACATATTGCCGATTATGATCATTAAAGGAGACGGTCAGGCTTATGTTAATTATATTCCTCATTTCCGTCATTGTCTACCGTCCCGAGTGACGTTTTTTTGTTGTTTCCACAGTAGCTAGCTCTTATATAGCAATTGTCATGGCAACTGCATATAGTCGAAAGAAATGCTACCAATCAGCCTACGACACTCCACCTTATGGCGAAGCCAAATTTGAAATTTTCTGCACACCTTCATTCTCTTCGCCAATGTTAGTAATTAGTATCGCATTCCGAACACCAGAGAGCGCGAAAAGTGGGCTGGCGATATAGCCAATCACAACTCACAAGCTAGAGCGGTGGTCGCGCTCTCCAGCGATCGGAAACACTACTAATTGGTGAGGTGTGAGAAGGAATTGAAAATAGCATAGAACAGTTGTATTTCAACATTGCGTGACAAGTTTTTAGTAATACTGCAGATTCGTGCCCGTCATTCTAACAGATTTAAGGGGGATTTTCATTGTACAGATTTCAAACAATGATCAATAAACTACAATAAAAAATGGTATGAAATCATAATTCTTGATTTTAGTACGTTTCTCTTCTATCGTTTCACTTCCAAATGTCTATTTGAAGTACCAAGTATATCATTTTTACCAAAAAATGTACCAAGTATATCATTTTTTTCCTATGGAACATTTTGCAACAATTTAATACAAATGCCCTCCAGAACTCTCATTATTTCAAATGTATATCAATGTGCAGGTGAGTAATAGTGAAAAAAAAAATTATTCAACACTTCAAGAAAAATCCCCATCCAGGATGGGGATCTCTTGATTATATCAATTGTATATCAATTTGCCAGTGAGTAATGGTCAAAGTGTACTCAAAATATCGTAATTTTTTTCAAGGAAATTCCACATCAATTCAAATAAAATGCCTTCGAAAAACTTTTGATTATTTCCTTGAGTATAACCACAGCATATTACATCGTTTTCCTCGCCATTACTAAATCCCGAGACCTTGCTCGAGGACGATCCATAACATACATAAGTATATGTACGTGTTTCCTTACAGCACTCATCACAGACCGCATCTTACCACTCCCCACCGCATTCTTCCAGCCCAAAACCCAAACCGACACCGACAACCGTTATCAGTATCACATACGAGAGACGTACGCTCGAACCGTCATGATAAGATGAACCGCAATCGGTTGCAATTGTAGTTGTTAGATCGGTAACTGAAGGTTCGAAACGGTAATCGGTAGTGGTTTAGAACGGAGAAGACGGTCGGTTATGAATATACAGGAGGCGATTTGGCGAAATATCGGGATTTTGGTGATAACTTTAGAAAGGTATGAGATATCAACATTTCGATGATACGGATTTACTGATTTTTTATTATCTTCAAAATGGTACACGTAAAAAACGTGATCAACACTTATATGTAAACAAATTTTAAATTTAATTTCAATTTTTAATTTTGAATTTAAATTTTTTATAAGTGTTGATCACGTTTTTTAACGTGTACCGTTAAAAAACTATATATATAAATTAATTTATATATATATATATATATCTATATGTATATATATATATATATATATATATATATATATATATATATATATATATATATATATATATATATATATTTATATATATTTTTTTTTAATGGGTTTAACGACGCACTATGATGATAACTAAGATCTCTTGGCGTCCGAATATATATATATATATATATATATATATATATATATATATATATATATATATATATATATATATATATATATATAACTTATAATGTATTGTTTTCACAGGTATGTAACTGAAAAATATAATCTTTCAGCTGTTTACATTTGAGTAAAGGTTGAGATTCAATATCAATCACTTCAATGCATTTCATTTGGAAGATATATTCAAGAGATCTACGATTATGTTGCATTATTATGTTGATTCCTTATACCGTTCGAAGGCCATCACCAAAATACTGGTATCTGCTAAATCGATTGCCATGCGGTATTATTATGAAGGAATCGAGTTCGATGCAATTAGAGATATAGTTGACAGTTCGAAACACGCGATGGTTATTGTTGAAGGATACGAGAAACGGTCAATCGGAATATGATAAGTGAATTTAATAGTTGCTCCTGGCTTATTGCACGGCTTTCCGGATTCGAAACGTTTATCGTAATGGCCTTGAATAACCTTGAAGCATATTTTTGATTGAGTTCAGACCCAACAGTCTGAATCATCTGATGAAAACATTCTTCTACTTTTTTTTATTGTTGTTATGTTTTTTCCTCGAAACTGTTAGGTTAGATAGCAATAGGCATGTATCTCGTGAGTTGTTATTTAGAAAAAAAGTTCCCGCTATGTTCATTATCAAAATTGTATTCAGGCCTATATATTTTTATACATGTATTTTTCTATTTTTACAATAACACACTATAAGCTATAATAATTGTAATTTATTTTTCTGTCATTTGTGTATATTTTATTTCTGAATTAATACAGGTCCAGTTTATAATGAATACAAATCTATGGTAATATTCTACTATCTACCCATAATTGAAAATTGATCAATGAACCTCTCGAATTAGTGTCTAAAAAGAAAATCGTCACAGATAAAATTTTCTGATTTTATTAGTTCTGTCACATTTACTGGGTCGTATATATTTGGTGGTAGAAAACTAATGGAGAAATGTCCTTCAGATTCCCATTCATTGAAAGAAAATCAATAAAGTATGGTATTATATTAAACGCACGAATATCTTTTATAATTATTTTATATAATCTCTTCATGCTATATCACAATTATTAATAATGATTGATTTTTTTTGTTTGCTTAACGACCTCACCAACAGCTATAGGCAGGTTATACGGGCCATTATTGATGAACAAAGTATATCACATCATGTGTTTTGCATAAAATATATAAATAATAAGAGATATGAGATACGAGATAATAGATATATTATTAATATTATATCTATATCATATATTATATAAATGAAGACCTTATTCAATAATATAAGGCACATTGGATAAATCGAACAAAAAAATCATATATTGATGTTATATATATATATATATATATATATATATATATATATATATATATATATATATATATATATATATATATATATATATATATATATATATATATATATATATATATATATATATGAGTGGTCATTCCATCATCCTGATATGATATTATCTATCATTATAATTATGATATAATAAAATGAAATACTACAATAATATTTGAAATATATTTTCAATAAGTCATAAAGTGTAGGCCTAGCCTATATATAGTAACAGACCAAAGAATAGTAACAAAGAATCAAATCATCATTCAATGTTTCCTTTTATAACAAAGACATTCAAATTGATTGCTATTATAAACGAATTATATTTAACACATTCCAAAATGACAAGCAACTTGTTTCTTCCGGATTCCAATTGTAACAAATCAAACTGAAACTCGTAATTACAACATAATTAGCAATAATTCTTCCATCTGTCAGTTTGAATTATTATATAATAAGTGCTAAATATTGTCGACCGAAGCGAATTATTTGGTCGTATTGCTGAAATCTATTGTTATTATAATTGTCAACGGGTTGAATCAATCGTGATTGATTCTTGTCGACTCTGTATTAAAATAATCATGACAGTAGAAGTTTGTTCTATAAATGCGGAAACAGTTGAATTGATTAGAAAAATGCAGTGATTGCATTTTGATATTCAAGTTGGACTTTGGATTCTGACGTCAAGGATCAAAAGTATTTGAATGAGCCTATCTTCAAGAAATCACTATGAATGTTGGATTAATTATTTTCAATTATCAATTATTTTTGCATTTTTGAAAACTGGAATGATATAATCCACATGGAATTTATTTTCACTACAATACAAACACTTTATATATATATATATATATATATATATATATATATATATATATATATATATATATATATATATATATATTGTTACAGTAGAAACTAGAAATAGAAACAGAATGAAGAATTTGAATTCGAACAGATGGATGATATTCTGATTCAAGGTGTTTTTTTAACAATTTCTTGGAGGAAATGTCATGGAGGGTTATGACTAAAGTCATAAAATGTAAATATTGTATTCATAATTTGCATTTTATGACCATATTTTCTCTCAATTATCATCTATATCATCACTTTGAACAAAAGTATATATATATAATACATATATATATAATATATATATATATATATATATATATATATATTATATATATATATATATATATAATATATATATACATATATATATATATATATATATATATATATATATATATATATATATATTTATATTTATATTTATATATATATATATATATATATATATATATATATATATATATATATATATTAAATATATATATATATATATATATATATATATATATATATATATATATATATATATATATATATATATATATATGCTATAAATTGAATATTTTTGGATGTAGTTTGTTCACAGCCACTTGTGTTTTATATGAATGTTTTTCTTGATTGTTTTGTAATTGTTGTTTGTCTAATATTTTTAATTCTTGTCATTCGCTCCTGAAGAGGTGACCGATAAAGGCCATGAAACGTTGAGCTTTCGAGAATAAAACTAATTATTTTAAATATAAAATTAAAAGAGTTTGTTTTATTTTATCATCATTACACAACTACATCCAAAAATATTCAATTTATAGCACATAATGAGTTGTGAAAGCTTAAAGTCAAACATATATATATATATATATATATATATATATATATATATATATATATATATATATATATATATATATATATATATATATATATATATATATATATATAAATATACAGGTACTGAATACAAAGTAAAAAAATGCACCTATAAAAATGAGTTCATGCATGAGAAGGTCAAAGTGCAAGAAACTTGCATCTATGTTTAAATTATTCCCCACGCATCTTCTTGCCCCACGTACCGCGTCCAATCGAGAAAATGACA
>OZ023337.1:25369586-25379586 GCA_964007535.1 Brachyptera risi
ATACAGCAATCATTCTACACATGGGATCTATACTTATACTTATAAATATTAAATAATCAGTATTTAAAGCAGTTGAGTTTGAATTTTAATTAAGAAGAGTCGACAATCCAATACGAGCCGTTCTGTCAACAATGTCCAAGGAACTTGCATGTCAAAGAAACAAAATTGAAAAATATGTAGATCATCACTAAATCTGCTTTTATATGCTTTTAATGAATATTCACAGCGGGTTACGTGTTATTTGTATGTAACGATACGTTGTGAGGTAAAAATCAATTACTAAAATATCGAATATTACTGTTACATACATTAATCTTTCCTCACGTGTTATTAAAAAATTTGACTCAATCATTTTCGACAAATATTGTCAGCATCAAATGATGTAGGGCCTATTTGTTGATTTTTGTATCTTGGACGTATCAAGTTTTATGATAATTTCTATCCGTGAAAGGCCCCTGGCGGGAGCTTTTTGCCCTCTGGAGACTGGGGACGCGTTAACGACCACTCCGACAGCTAGGTTATCAAGGGGCCGAATTCACAAAAGGTCATAACTTTGATCCGGCTCAAAGTTATACGACAATTTCTAGAGATAATATTTTATCTATTATTTCTTATTTTTCAATTTTAATTTTTAGTTGAATTTATTATTATTTTCAATCTATTATTATTATTATTTTTGAGAGAGTATCAAAGTTGATCGGTCATATCTTTGTAGCAACTTTGATCGGGCTCAGAGTTTATCAAAGCTGTGACCTTTTGTGAATTCGGCCCCAGGGGTACAAATGAGAGTTTGACATTTAGCGGTCTATGCTTGGAAAAACTGGTGGCTTGTACGAGATTCGAACCCACGCCCGACTTGAGTGCAGTTTCCATCACAATGCCCTGCACTTGACTACCGTATAAGTGATATTTTTGCTGACATGTCGCCATACCATATACTGACACAAATATCGTGTCATAGGTTAACATTGCTAGAATAATTATGTATTATATTACAAATGATTATCACAAGCTCCGGGTTTTACCCATAGATAACACACCTCAAGTTTGAATTTAATCTCACCAGTCGAGGTTTGCAATTAAAGGTTTTAACTTTACTTTATATACATATCTTAAAATATAGAAAATTGTGGTTAAAATGCCTTCCGTCTTTTTATTTATAATTCTATTTGATTCATTTTATAATTTCAATCTGATTCACACTACAAATATATAAACAAATGTATTCAAAATGAGAAGAAAATGAAGGCTCAATATATTTATAATTTATAAACAAAATAGATGAAGTGAATCTTATGAATAATGTTATAACATAGTTAAAGAGTCTCAATGAAATGAGGTTCTTCTTGGTTCCTCTCAGTATATAATTACGAATTGCAATGAAACTGGAAAGTTCTTTGATATTAGGCCACGACCGTCTCCTTCCCATCCCAACAGACTGTTCACCAAACATAGTCCTACACATATAAACTCTAATATAAAAAATACAAATATTAGTCATCACCAGTATTATAACAATTCACGTTTTCAGTTTCAAATGTATTTTTATTTAAAGGCTCTTTATTAGATAACAAAATAAAATTGACACTGGATATATGAATCCACAAATCCCTAAGAGGGTTTATCTGTGGGATAGGTACACATGAAAATAAATTAGATAATGAACAGACATGTTTTCTAAATTATATATTTCTAGAAAAATTAATCTAAATAATGAACCTAATCAAATCTGAAATTATAAAGAACATGATGAAATTACAAAGTCATAGAATTGAAAACTGAAAAGTAAACACATTGAATTGAAAAACATAGATTTGTTTTTCCAGCCGTGCGTTAGTTTTCTGCGGAAACTCACTCACTCTTTTTTTCACTATTTGAGATAACAGCAGAACCAATCATTTGGTTTTTCTCAATTCCATTGAGAAAAAAAGAGTTGGTGAGTTTTTGCAGAAAGCCCACGAGTCATTAATAATAGAGACGAGCCACTCTTTTTGCTGCATAACAATATCTGCAGTACAATTTTGAGCTGATCGCATGTGATTCACAGAATTATCTTGTTATTTATATTGCCTACGTGCGAATCGATTTATCTCGACTTTTCTCGACGGAAAAATAAATAGAGTTGTAAGACTGAAGGAAACTTTATGAAAGCTCAGATTACAACTGTCGTGTACCGATGGATACGTATATATAACTTATGTTTATTTTATATATGCAGATTCTCACCATAACTTAGAAACATGTGAGCGAATTGTTAAATCTTTTATCTTTGCATATAGTGGATGGAGTTCAGATTATATTGTGAACTGCGATATTGTGATCCCGAGTCCCGACGTTTACTTGATTGAGTAGAGTACTGCTTTTACCGACTTGTGCAAGATACCTTTTACAAAGAAGACTTCATTATGCGGGACAGAAGAGAGAGAGTGAGTGAGTGAGTGAGTGAGTGAGTGAGTGAGTGAGTGAGTGAGTGAGTGAGTGAGTGAGTGAGTGAGAGAGAGAGAGAGTGAGAGTGAGTGAGTGAGTGAGTGAGTGAGTGAGTGAGTGAGAGAGAGAGAGAGTGAGTGAGTGAGTGAGTGTGTGAGTGAGTGAGAGAGAGAGAGTGAGAGAGAGAGAGAGAGAGTGAGTGAGTGAGTGAGTGAGTGAGTGAGTGAGTGAGTGAGTGAGTGAGTGAGTGAGTGAGTGAGTGAGTGAGTGAGTGAGTGAGTGAGTGAGTGAGTGAGTGAGTGAGTGAGTGAGTGAGTGAGTGAGTGAGTGAGTGAGTGTGTTGAGTGTGTGAGTGAGTGAGTGTGAGTGAGTGAGTGAGTGAGTGAGTGAGTGAGTGAGTGAGTGAGTGAGTGAGTGAGTGAGTGAGTGAGTGAGTGAGTGAGTGAGTGAGTGAGTGAGTGAATGGGTGAGTGAGTGAGTGAGTGAGTGAGTGAGTGAGTGAGTGAGTGAGTGAGTGAGTGAGTGAGTGAGTGAATGGGTGAGTGAGTGAGTGAATGAGTGAGTGAGTGAGTGAGTGAGTGAGTGAGTGAGTGAGTGAGTGAGTGAGTGAGTAAGTGAGTGAGTGAGTGAGTGAGTGAGTGAGTGAGTGAGTGAGTGAGTGAGTGAGTGAGTGAGTGAATGAGTGAGTGAGTGAGTGAGTGAGTGAGTGAGTGAGTGAGTGAGTGAATGAGTGAGTGAGTGAGTGAGTGAGTGAATGAGTGAGTGAGTGAGTGAGTGAGTGAGTGAGTGAGTGAGTGAGTAAGTGAGTGAGTGAGTGAGTGAGTGTGTGAGTGTGTGAGTGAGTGAGTGAGTGAGTGAGTGAGTGAGTGAGTGAGTGAGTGAGTGAATGAGTGAGTGAGTGAGTGAGTGAGAGAGAGAGTGAGTGAGTGAGTGAGTGAGTGAGTGAATGAGTGAGTGAGTGAGTGAGTGAGTGAGTGAGTGAGTGAGTGAGTGAGTGAGTGAGTGAGTGACATAGGAGCGTTTGTTTTAGGCTGTTGGCCATAGGTGATTCTGACAAGAATGGCAATTGAACCTCTTAAGGCTAGATATGGCTAGATAAGAATAGACATGTAGCTATTTCAATCTATTTCTATCTTTTTCAATCTAAAAAAATAATCATATTGAAAATAGTTTTACTTTTCTTGGGATGGTAATCACACTTATATAGTGCCCCATTAAAACGATCCTAACCTTTTATCCTTTGTCTTTAAAGTGAAACAATGGCTTTGCGTCAAGATTTCGATGTTGGTGAAAAAAAAGTAGTAGCTAAAAGTATTATATTTCTGGAAAAAGTTCAATTTTTTGCTCTTAGTATAATGTATGGATGCTCAGTGTGCAGGTTATTAGCGCTATTTGCTCTCGCGAATTATAAATTACAAATTCCAGTGAATGTCGTCATGCGAAAACATTCACAATATCCAAAAACAAATTTTTCTCAAAAAATAATCTCGATGTATGATTATTATTTTCATCATTTTCCCCTCACATCGTATGAAATAGCTGGCTTTGGATGCAATTCAAATTACGACTTGTTTACTACCCCACCAACAGCTATTCGGGAATACGAATATGATTGGATGATAGTTGGATGGTATTTCAAAAATCCATGCCTTATGCGGGACTCGAACCCACGCCCGTCTTTACTTCAGCTTTCAAAGCAGTGCCTTATGATTGGCTCACAACGAGTCATACGAGGCTTTCATCAATTTAACTTTTCTCATAATAGACATGACGGTAATTAAAACTTACTCTCTCTTCCCTAATCCCCCCTTGATCCTTGACCCTTCTACACTCCTGCTGTCATGTAATAGAGTTTGTCCGAGTATGCTCCCGAGGGAACAATCTCTCTCTATCTCTCTCTATCTCTTTATCTCTCTCTCTTTCTCTTTCGAATATGAGCTCGAAAAATAGCTTTCGTTTTATGACGACATAATGGTATTTAAATTCAACACATTTTTGAATACTTAATTGCTGTTTAGCCAGTCCAGTTGTGATACACCACAGACCTGTATGTTTGAAAACACGATTCTATCCTTTGTTTTTTAAACTATATTTTATATGCTTTTTTTTTATATTTCAAACTATTTATTTCAAATTATGTAAAATATATTTTTAAAAATGAACAGCCAACGAGTCAGCAATTTTTTAAATGGTTCATGAATTTTAATTACTGTAATTACCCTGAAATCGAAAGAAAATTATACTCTATTGTTGGGATTCCCACAACAATTGATTTTTTTTTTTAATAACATCGAAACTTGATACAAAATCATTGTTCCCCAATTAAGGTTATGGATGAAAAGTAGGATGAAAAGTAGGAAAATTCTTTCTGAAAAATATAGTTGAAATATTCCTCAAATATGGCCTTCGTTTATTTTTCAATACATCAATGTCCACCTTATTGGTAGTGTGCAGAAACATTCGATAAGCAATACAAATATAGGAATAGCGATCGTTTTTTAAAGTGTATGTTATTGCCCCTTTTCATTTTGATAATGAAAAATTTAAAAAATCTTATTTCCAGTGTAATAATCACTATTGTGCTTCCTATGACTATTCAATATATCCATCCGATGATACTTTTTTGAGAATTAGTGTTTACAAGTTTTTCCAACTATCTCATCTGTACACACAGAAACTTTTCAAATAGTTGTTGGCGACCGTAATATATATATATATATATATATATATATATATATATATATATATATATATATATATATTACATATTTATATTTATATTTATATATATATTATATTATATATATATATATATATATATTATATTATATATATTATATATATAATATATATATATATATATATATATATATATATATATATATATATATATATATATATATATATATATATATAAAATATTTAACGTCTGCCAGCGTATTATCCGTGAAGTTTGTTATATTAAATATAGCATAATAATAATAATAATAATAAGTCTTTATTCATTTTTGAGTAGTTAACAAAAGAAACACAGGAATAACAATTCACATATAAAAAAAATGAGATGATTATTTAACAAAAATGAAATGGCGAGGTTCAGATACATGAGTTTCTGCTCTTCCACCTAACCTTGTGAGTATAATGACTAAAATGCGAATAATGATGTGATAAAAAGAACTATAAATTTACAAATGGAAAAAGAAAACAAAAAAGAACAGGAAGAGCTGACAGATTATAACTAAATTAAACATGATTTTTTAAAACTACCTCTGAATTTTGCTTCACTAAGAGTTGTTTTTTTGTAATTATCATATTGAAACAAAATATTTAATAGATTATAACAATATATTGAATATATCCTGGCTCACAATCTTCTTCATCTTATTTTTCTCATCAATATCTAATCACCACGCCGTATTCCTATTTTTTTCTACCAACAAATGTTATTTCGCGTTAATTTGGCTAATACTATCAGCATGACGTCATCCTGGGATTCCCCGAAGCGCCGAGGTGACACTACTACATATTCATGAGGTTGGTATGCCTGCATGCTACAGGATGTGATTGCTTTGCCCGCCACCAGGGGAATTACACCATGCAGCCGTGGCGCTAGTAGTATAGACACATGCACCAACCGCACGACAATATACAATTATTGGATGGATTTAGATATATTTTTTTACACGAAGAAAAAGAACGACATGCGATTGGAGTATATTAGTTTATTTGTGGGGTTCGTCTTTCTCTATAGAATTCTCTTTGTACCGTTCTAATTTTATTGTTTATCCCTTGGCAAACGTCATTTCTCTGTTCAAACTTTTGCCTAAGTTCAGCTAATTTGAAGTACCGTACCGCTATCTCTGTTTCTCCTATTCTCTTTGCCTTTATCCTTTTTCTTATTCATCATCGATTTAACGTAATATCTCTTCACCTCTCGGTTCTCTTAGGAACTTCACGATTCCTTCCCTCTAGTCCAAAATTAAATGTGCCACGAACAATCATGCTGCATCTCTAAAGAAGGTTTCGAGCGAACCTCCTTCCTATCATACAACACTAACGCACGGGTGGTTCGCGCCTCCTTCTTTCGCGGATATCCCCCCCCCCCATTTTCAGCTCATTCAACAGTTGATTTTTCATCATCCATAACCCCTCCCCCCCCCCCCCGTGGCATCTAAAATCAAGAAAATGCTGTGCTTCAGAAAATAAAGTAAATTAGGATGTGGGTGCAAGTCCCGTTTAAGGCATCGGGTTTACAAACGGCGATTAACCTTCCATCACTTCAACTTTTCACTAATGCTTATTCGTACCCCATATAACCTAGTTGTTGGTGGGATCGATAAGCACAAAGAAAAGAAAAGTCACGAATATCTATTCGTGATTTGTGACACATCACTGTGCCTGTAATTGGCATAATGGAACTCTTTTTGAATTTATTCATTGTTTTTATATTGTTTATTTATATGTTTTTATATGTATTTTACTTGATTAGAATGTATTATTTTCTAAAAAACCTTCGACAAAAGATAAAGATGAACATACAAATAATAGCCTACGTGATAACCCAATGGAATCGTATAGGCCTAGTGATGCTATATATTGTAAAATTCCGTCTTTATATAGTGGTGGGTCGACACCTCTGATCGGTATCACTATATAACATGGAGAGAGACGATCGGAACTACTAAGTTAACAGTTTTGATATAAGCTATCTTTCAAGACTATCAGTTTTATCCGTCGATTACGTGTCAGTTTGTCAGGCACTCGAATGAATTCCAGACAAATTCTTCATGAAACTGTTGAAGATAAGAAATGTTTTCTATAAAATCGGAACTTGGATTAATTGATAGTGTACAATCATGAAGACAAATCTATTCAATGAAAGACACACTTCAAATATAATAATAATAATTTATTCATATTATCGTCAAATAGTCATATATTATATATCATATATAGTATATCGTTCATATAGTCGTCAAACGATCCTATCTTTCATCCACAGCCTTAATTGGGGAACAATGATTTTGTATCAAGTTTCGATGTTATTGAAAAAAAAAATATATATTAATTGACGACTCGCAGACCCCGTCCCCATGACGTCAGAAATCATACCGTTCAATCAACAGAGCTGTTAGAACTGTAGTCTAATTCAAATATCCAATAGGGGTATCTTCAAATGACCACAAATGATATAGATCCAACTGGCCGGCTGGTAAAGCCACGCCCTTTTCGAGTCGTCAATTGATGTACTATTGTGATCTCACAAACTAATTGATCGAACAAGATTGAAATGTATTCTTAAAGGACCTCTCAACCGAGAAAATGGATTTCAACGAATAATTGCGATATTTTTACTACTATATTTTTAGAGAAAACTAGGAATCATCATCTCAATTTCTAAAATTTCAATTAATTTAACTGTCCTCCAGGATTTGATTCTTTTTCCGAGTCCTGACGTAGACGTTACTCGATTCTGTATACAGAATCCGTGATTCTACGTCATGATCGACTCATGGTCTCTGGAGGACAAAGAGTTGATTATTATTTCTGACAGAGATAATGATCGATAGTCTTCTCTAAAATTGGGGAAATGAATGACATCACAATTATTATAATTTAAATATTCGATAATTTGAATGAACTCTACGCATAAATAATTCATCACAACTTTGTCACACAGGCACTGTATGCGTCGAATGCGTATATGTACTTTTTTCTTTTGTTTTTGGTGCGTATTATTCAATACATTTTAATCGTTTTTTTTAACGATGTAATATAATGATAACCATCTATTGGGTCGATAAATGAGATGATGAGATGAAAGTTTCTTATGTGATGGAAAGGATAGTGGGAAGGAGGCGGTCATGGCTTATTTGTAAACCATCCCGGCATTAGCCCAGACTACAGCGGAAAACCACGAAAAAAAAAACTATAAAGATGGACGGTAGCGGGAATCGAACCAGGTCCGAAATATACCCTTCACTTTCCGGATCACATGTTTACATTTCATAAAAAATATATCCCTCATCTTGAAACTCATGTGCCATGTTTTCCTCTAGTACATGTACATAATTCGACGCTATTCCACCGACGAGATCATCTTACATAGGCCTATCGCATGACTTTATCAATCCCCCTTGGAAAGAATTCACCTGTACCTGGTCAAACAAGGTAATTCATTTCACTGGTGATATAGTATCCACGAAAGAACGAGCGAACCACCCGTGCGCTAGTAGTGTGAGATAGGGGAGACGGTCGTTCGGAACCTTTTTTCTTGGATATAAATATATACAAATTGAACCTTTTTCTCGGAGATATGTTTTTTGACCTCTTTGATCCTAATAAAACATATGACTGTGAGTGTAGCTGTAAACCGCGAGTTGACACTCATGGTATATAGTGTAAATCATGAGCGTTGGAGCAGAGGATCGAACAGAATAAGCTGTAAGAATTGGAACTTTTTTGAAGTTGAAAAACTTGAAGAGTATACTGTTATATAACTGAAAGAAGAAGGATCATCCACAAATGAAACAAACACATACCACCATTAAATTAGTATAATTATTGTGGAATTTTTACGGGCAATGATTTTTTAGAACGAGATTTACGATTATGATCACCACTACATTTTACAAAAGTGTAAAAAAATACATTTCAAGCTACAGTTAGTTTACCATGCAATTACTCCAATTTTCACGATTATTTCATTGGTAGGAAACCCATATTTGTTTTCATTAACCAACCTTGTATCGTGAATATAAAGCACCAATATATATAGCCACGAATTTATCGCAGTAATGACACTAGTGCGCACGCGCGAGTGCCAGACAATAACCTGAAAAAAAATAATCTAAATTCATCTAATCTAACTAACCTGATCGCCTTAACCTAACCAAACTAACCTTAACTCACCACGATTATTCGTGTATATAGTTTTTCTTTGCCTATAGGAACCAAACAAATCAAGATATTCGACACACGAAAATTCGTGTCTATAGCCACTTCGCACAAGTATATTCTACAATTAGCAGACAGATATTTAAACTAAAACATTAATGATTTCCACTATAGTAAGAACCAACTTTACCAATCACCACCGAAGTTGAAGCAGCGAACCACCCGTACGCTATATGCTATGAGATAGCACAGAACGGTCGATCGTAACCTTCATCTCTCGTGAATACTAGCATAGCTATAAAGGTAGTCGGCGAGTGACCTGCTGTGATACGATGCTACCACATCCTCGATGTCACGTGACACGAATGATCGACCGGGGGTCTCGTCGTATATCTGACCACTATCGATAAGAGGGTTCGGTCAGGCAGTGATACCGACAGCGAACTTGTTTTTGCCGGGGACGTGTCAAGAAATCTGTAAAATAAAAGTTGGAAAAAAATCACGTACATATACGATATTAATATAAAAAATGGATATAATATATCATTAGTAAAATATAGATATGATATATCATTAACTTGGATTCACTTCACGTTGTCTGGTTTTCTGTATGGATATAAAAAGCACGAGGAAATGCTGTTATTTGGATGCGAGGGGAGGGGGGAAGTGGGAAAAC
>OZ023337.1:25384586-25389586 GCA_964007535.1 Brachyptera risi
GAAAACGGGACGTAAAGCCATTGTTTCCTAATAAAGGCAATTAGAATGAAAGTTGAGAATCGTTAGAAGGGCTAGGCACCACGAAGGCGATATTTCATTATTAAAAAAAATTCAAAAATATACCTGCTCAAAAACGTTTTCATTATAAGTACCGGTAGAACGGAAATTTTGTGAATAAATAAAAAAACCGTATATACAATATCCTAGAATTGGGTGGAAATGTAAATACCTTGCAATTTTTACCTTATTCATTCATTTATATTGAGTTTAATGACGTACTCCACTGATGACTACGATCTATTGGCGTCGGTGATTGATATATGAGATGATGGGATGATGAGATACAAGTTTATTTTATTGTGTGTTTTTGGGTAGTGGGAATGAGTCGGTCGTACCACGAAAACTCCTGTCAGGATGGTCGACCATGACGGGAATCGAAAACCGTCTCCTGAATGATGGTTCAGTGTACTAAGCACTCGACCACACGTATCAACAAATTTACTTCCGAACTTATTCTCTAGTTCCTCAAAACTGAATATCTTCCTCATTTTTCTCCAAAATTCTCGAACGTAATTACGTTAAGGAGAAATTTCAAATTTAATCAAGGTCTATATCATCTGATATATGAATCATAAGGAAACAATTTCTAGGAAACCAGTTTGTCCCATTACTCATCCATCTCCACTTCAAACTATCTCGTTTTCAAAACTATTCGAGTCAAATCTAGTTCTATCCTGCACGTAAGCCCTTGACCGCTATCTAGCGTAGTCTCTCCGAAGACGCGTGACTCACTACGTCACTAAACCGATGTGACTCCTCTCGGCATGGTTATGAGTCACCCCTGGGCCTCTCACAAGGTAAACACCACGTTATCTCACACAGATAACGTGCACTTCCTTCCGATGTCACGGTCGGCAGTCCCCCCTATCGGTTAACAATAATGTTTGGGGGTGTCGAGCCACCAGTTGTGTATCAGTTAACAAGTACTCACAAGTTGTAAGGAAATATGACAGTTTAACATGATTAGGTAAACTGTATAAAAGACTGTTGAATGAGAAAGAGGTGTGAATACCTATACTTCATGAATACAACAAAACAGTTTAGTTTGTTGATTATTGTGGAACTTACTTCCAAGTACCGTATACTCATGTCCAGTTTATTTTGTATTATTTTTGCGTATTAATGTGTTTCCTACAGCATGTACCCACCTAATCATTTCTATTATCACTTGTTTCTCTTACTCTGTATCTATCATTCATCTCATATCGTCCATCACAAATTGATATATTTTTTAATCGAGTTCTACTTTCCATTAAACGATTATTTAGTATTTATACGAAAGAAGCCGGTTCCGAGCGACCGTCCCCTGTATATCTCACACTACTAACCCGTTCGTGGCTCTGCGTTTTCTTTCATGGGAACAAGTATATGCCCTACTAGAAACACTACTACATCTTTGAAAGCGGTAAAATGTTGAAAGTCTGATTCGTATAGTGACACGGTTGCACGTTTTATTCCGTCCCGGTAAGTCAGATGAACGACTAGGAAAACTCATGAAGAGTTTTCGATTCGTCCATGTGACTTTCCGGGGTGGAAAACCGCGTCCAATCTTTTCACTAGTTTAATC
Organism: Brachyptera risi; assembly: GCA_964007535.1. Classification (NCBI taxonomy): domain Eukaryota; kingdom Metazoa; phylum Arthropoda; class Insecta; order Plecoptera; family Taeniopterygidae; genus Brachyptera; species Brachyptera risi. The sequence goes on from OZ023337.1 coordinate 25,386,214, forward strand.
AGGCTTAACGTTGCAGTGAGTTTCTCCACAATTAGCGACGTTTTTCAAAGTATTCATTTGATGGATGATCGAACTTCTTCCGTGAATACAAGTACTAAAATAAAATACAACACAATTTGAAGAATAATTCATCCAATATTAGGCCTATATAGCGGTTATTAAGGTATCCATTTAATAATTAAAAGTTCAGTCCAGCCGTTTTACTACAATTCTATTTAGAGTTTGTAAATTTGATTCAAATAGAAAAAAAAATCCTGTTTAAGATTTCAACTATTTTTAAATTATTTGCCAAGTATGTATGATTTGAATAAACGGATTTTTCTCATATTTTTTGAATCCATGAATTCTTTTTTTTTCCACTTTATAAACCGAACGTATGGAAGTGTAATTAAAAAGCCAGCAATTCAATGCACGGTGACTCGAAAGAAGCTACATTGAAATTCATCCTCACGCAATATACTGATAGGCTATAATACGCTCTAACACTAGAAGACAATGTGCAGACACGCATTGCACGCATGCTCTGTAAAAAATGAGCACTCGAATGTGCGTAGATTTTTTTTAATATTGACATTTTAATTCCGGATTAAACCATTTCAATTCCGTGACCGCAAATGGACGCATAATTCCATTATCATCCCTCACGTTGACAGAAACCCTTGCTCGATGTGCAGAATAATTCGCATTGATTATAGTCAAGCCGAGGGGATTAAAAATAGGGATAATCTTCCACAAGGTCGCCTCTTTTTGTTTGTTATGTTCTAGTTTAGTCTCTACTTGTCTTCTTCTAGACCCGATTGTCTTGGGATAATGTCTACGTCATCGTGTGATGAATGAAAATTTTAAATATTCACTATCGCGAGTGACATTCACACGCCAACAAATCAATTCATACAATAAATTCATCTCACAATTTTTTAGAAGTTTACTCATTTCTTGATAAGAATATATTTTATATATTTTTTTTATATCCATGTCATCTGTCAATACCTCAAACAAATCTTGAATATGCAAATAATGTTTTCCTTATTGACAATAACTTGTGATTTTGATTTTACTTGCAGAACTAGTTGAATTTGTATTTGTATAAAAAAAAAACAGGCGTCTGTCATAAGTGCAATCTTTTCTCATAGTTTTTAAAATATCGATTTTATATTCGATTCATTTTGTTCCTACAGAAATAAACTAGGATTTCGCCGAAAGAGAAATTTGATCAAATACGCGATTGAGCTTGGTGCATGATCAAGTGCGCGGACTATGAGCTGTCTTATCTTTATAAACATGATGGCACCTTGAATGATTGATGTAATTCGAAACAACTTCTTCACAGTTTGATTTTACTTTTATTTTATATACGGAATTATGACGAATTTCAACACTTGTAAAGTTTTATTTTCTACAAATTAATGTGCACATAAGTGATTATTCATTTACAATAATGAAATAAATTATTATTTTGTTATTATTATCATTTCGACTAATTGATTTCATCTCGAACGCCTGTTTTTGGAAATATATTTCCTGGCCAAACTGGTTTGAGATGACTTAACACGGGTGGAAGGGCCAGGTTTTAGATCAATGACAGACTGACTCAAAATCTTTATATTTCCTGATTTTTAATACTGTAAAAAAAATACCTTTCACGTATTGCCTTTTGATATATTGACCTATGCACCCCATCAATATAGGTTTTTACACCATAAACCGCCACTATATTATCATTTACCCATAGTTCTACATTGGTTCATTAAAAGTTAACAAGCTTTTAACCGCTTTCAACTTATTATCATTTTTGCCTCGGGCCTACCTGCGACTCATTTGATTGACTAATCAAGCTATTTTGTAAGCGGATTCGTTAACGTTCTATTGTAAATCAATGTATACTGCCATACATTTTGACTTTGCTATGCCCCCCTCCCCCCAAAAAAAAAGTATTCAAACTAGAATCCACTTTTGATAAGGGCGAAGTTTCAGTGATATAATTTCTAGGATAACAGTCACGTCTTGATGACATCACTATAATTGTCTAGAATAGTCCACGTCATAGGACACTCAGGGAGGGGGGGGGGGGGGGATGGAGGGAGGAAGAGGGAGGAAGGGGGGGGGAATATTGTTATTGTCTAGTCATACACACGCAATATTGCGCAAATGAGAAAAGAAGAGTTAGTAGGCCTATATTGACTGATTATTTTTCTATTATTTTGAAGACAAATATAAATAGATTTCGTGTAAATTGCGTGTATTTATACTATTTTGTAATAATAAGTATTGAACTAGATTGAGTGCATGGTGGATAAATTAATGCGGAAACACCATATTTTCACGATGTAAAATGGAATGGTTCATTTTAAAAAACGAAAAGATCTAAAGTTTGAAATCAAGCTTGAGCTGTTGGGCTTTCCAATATTGTGACTGGTTATATATTTTTGTTCCTTTCCTTGTTCTTTTTGTTTCTTTCTTAGAATGTTACCAAATAGAAGTATTCTGAAAAAATCCTACTCAAAATAAGTTGACGTGGATTTATGTACAGCCAATGGGATATCGAATGGAGATATCACGTAATTGTAATCAAAATTTTATTAGAATTCATTTCAATATTGTCTCTCCTCTCTCTAGCCAACTTTCCTCTCTCCATATCTCTTTAGCTTCTCTCTCCACAGTAACTGACTCACCCTCAGCCTTTCTCTCTCTCTCTCTCTCTCTCTCTCTCTCTCTCTCTCTCTCTCTCTCTCTCTCTCTCTCTGTCTCTCTCACTCTCTCTCTTTCTCTCTCTTCTCTCACTATCTCTCTCTTTCTCTCTCTCTCTCTCTCTTTATGTCTATCTATCTCTCTCTCTCTTTCTCTCTCTTTCTCTCTCTTCTCTCACTCTCTCTCTCTCTCTTTCTCTCTCTCTCTCTCTCTCTCTCTCTCTCTCTCTCTCTCCCTCTATGTCTCTCTCTCTCTCTCTCTCTCTCTATCTCTCTCCCTCTATGTCTATCTATCTCTCTCTCTCTCTCTCCTCATGTCTATCTCTCTCTCTCTCTCTTTCTCTCTCTCTCTCTCTCTCTCTCTCTCTCTCTCTCTCTTTATGTCTATCTCTCTCTCTCTATACCACCCAGTATTGCTGCCAGGAAAAATGGTTTTCTAATAAAAGCCAACTTGGCTTGTGAGCTATACGGAACCAATGACCAATGCCTTAACATATGCAGTTTATTGCCACGAGTATGTAATAAATTGTGTACAATTACGTATTGTTATTTTAGTACGACTGTCTCTTTTGAATTAATGTTACTATTGTTTCATATTTTGTTCTTGCATCGAAATACACGCGAGGCGTCACCGGTATTTATTTCATGGGCTGCATTGGGGCTTGCGAAAATTCTAAGAAAAATCC
>OZ023337.1:25394586-25494586 GCA_964007535.1 Brachyptera risi
CCGAATAGGGAACAAAATATCGTTACCGACAGAATGGGATATTTTGAACATTTGAGATTTGAGGTTGATATTCATTTTCATGAATTTTATCAGTAGTGTATATAATTAAATGTACAACATACGTATTTTAAATATAACTTAATTGAATCAACTCTTTCCACCCATTGCTTATCCATTCAACAACTATACCTAAGCGTTTCCAAAGTCTGCAAGACAATATACCAATGAGATAAACGCTCAAAATAGATAATTGGACGAGGCAAGTGAAGAATTCGACGACAGACAGCGTCTTTCTCTATTTTATGTGCGCTCCACGGGTCGTAAAGAAAACGCGAAACACAAGAATGCAATCCAGGAATTATTTATTTTCTAATTCGGAACAATACAGATCTCGGTAACGTAGGTAAAGTCACGTAGGTCATAATTGAAATTTTGAAAAAACACATAAGAATGACATGCCTATAATATAGGACTGAAAATGATTACACAAAATTAGATTATGATGCGTTTTCTTCGTGTTCATATAAGGCTCACTCATAGCGTTTTCCTCTAATTAAATATATTCCATTACCAGTAGTTAAATGACATATCTCTATTTTGTGCCAAGTCACATGCTTGTGTGGCGTCGACAAAAGGTGCTAAGCTGTGTATGCTAATTCAGTCGTGAGGCTGTATCATGCTAATTCGGTCGTGACACTTAATTATTGCTGACAATTAGTCAGATGACAATATCTATTCTCACTTTCAATAATCACACACAATCATCTCAATCATCACAATCACGACAGTTCTATAATAACACATAAGACTGTGTCTGATCTTATTGTGCTGTAGGCCTATATCTTGATTGGTCGATGCGGAAACACTGGCATATATATATATATATATATATATATATATATATATATATATATATATATATATATATATATATATATATATGAACATACATATATATTTATATATATATATATATATATATATATAAATATATATATATATATATATATATATATATATATATATATATATATATATATACATATATATATATATATATATATATATATATATATATATATATATATCTATATATCTATATGAACATACATATATATATATATATATATATATATATATATATATATATATATATATATATATATACAGATATATATGTATACATATATATATATATATATATATATATATATATATATATATATATATATATATATATATATACATATATATGTATACATATATATATATATATATATATATATATATATATATATATATATATATATATATATATATTTCATTTTCATTTTTCATTTTGAAACCATTTTATTCACACTCAACGCTTACATATCAGGTACTATACAACAATTGCATACAGGTAGTAGACAGAAAGGTACAAATGAACAAATATACAAATAATAAAATAAAATATAAATTTTAAACAATAAAATAATTATGAACATATTAAAGCAATAGTGATGAATAATTTGATATAAACTTTTGATATGAAATTTAGAAATTTAGAAATGATATTTTGTAAGTGCGAAGCCCGCATAAGTTAAATCTTATGCGCGGGCTGTGTTGCTTGAAACAAAATATAATTTAGTGTAAATCCGACTCTCAAACTTATTAATTAAGCCTTAAGTAGGTATACAAACAAACAAATACAAAAAAATTACAAACTAATATAATATCATATTGCATATATGAACATGTTTATAGTTATAACTCCTTATTATTTCATTCAATCCCATTTTGTTTTTACATTTTTTCTATTCGATCAGTTCCCTTTTCATGTATCAATATATAATATTTTCAATCTATTTCTCTATATTTTTCTATGTATTTTTTATACTGATTGCTATCCTGTTTTATAATTTAGTCAGGGACCAATAAAGGTTATTTCTTCTAAAGTATATATATATAACCCTTTTATTTTATTTTACGTTATTTATAACGTAATATATAATATAATATATTACGTTATATACGTATATATGAATATATATATATATATATATATATATATATATATATATATATATATATATATTATTATATATATATATATATATATATAAATATATATATATATATATATATATATATATATATATATATATATACATATATATATATATATATATTTATATATATATATATATATATTTATATATATATATATATATATATATATATATATATATATATATATATATATATATATATATATATATCATTCGATGCTGTGTGTGTGTGTTGTGGTTATATATGGCTTAATAAACGATCATTATTATTATAGACATAACATTTCATATCGTATCCAGTCTGGTGTTTATAGTTCATATTTGTGTAATTTCTTCAAGTGTGTGAACTGGAAAAATCCTCATTTGTTTTTTTTCTCACCAAACACATCATACGACTTCTCCATTATTGAATCAATTAATTAAATAAACCAATTAGGTTGTTTGATTGATCGGCTCATCTCACGCCGGATGTAGGCCCATGAAGATAAATATCACGTGCGATTATCGCTCACAGAAAGTAAGCCTACGATAAGCTGATAAGTCTTATCAATGTATGTAGACTTTATATTTATCTCGAGTTATTATCTTCATAACAAGCTACGCAGTGACAGGTGAAACATTGATTGACTTTTACTAGGAAAATACTATCATTAACTAATTGTGATCAGTTTGATTGTGACGTATTATACTCTATAATGCGCGCGCAACAAAGTTGAGGGGAATGTTGTTGTTTACGTTTTTTACATACGTACTAGAGATATGTTTTTTTTTATATCGTATTGGGTTTAACGACGCACTCTACTGATCACAACGATCTATTAGCGTCGGTGAATGATGTATGGGATGATGAGATGGAAGGCTATTTTATTAGATGTTTTTGGATTGTGGGAAGGAGTCGGTCGTGACCTGTTGTTGAGGAACCATCCCAGTAATGACCTGAACGACAGAGGGAAACCACGGATAACCCCTTTCAGGATGGTCGACCATGACGGGAATCGAACCCAGGTCTCTTGAATGACGGTTCCACTCGGCCATACGTCTCTGTTAGATATGTTATATCTGGTTCGAATTTATTATGAATGTGAATCAATTATACCTTCGATCTTTGTTACCCATTTACCGAACACATCAGAATTTATTGTTTGGATTCTGGTTATGACAGTCGTTCCCAATCTATTTTGATAATTACATCATTAATAATAATAATATGTGTATTAATCAAGGTTGATCAATACATTGATATTGGACATCTCAGACAAGTTAGAAGGTATACAACGAGCAATTAAATTCATATATAAGAAACATAGACATAAAACAGAACTTCATACAATATAAACTGGACAAGTACACATATTACTCACTAAAATCAATATCATTCCAAAATTCATTAGGGAGAAAAAATATTTGCTCATTCACCACTTTTTGTAGTCTTATTTTGAAAGACGTGCTGCCTATGAAAATCTTTTATTTTTTCCATGTTGAGAACCTCTTTTCAAGAAAACAAATGATTTGACGACCCAGAGGGACTATCAATACCACGTACATACCGGAAGTGAGAGATCGACGCGCGCATACCATGTATGGCGTGCCTGAAGTGCGCGATTGGCAGTTTGTTTTTCAGTATTTCAGTGACGAACAAGTCGTCGTTCAAGTCAATGTTGATTATAGTATTGACAATGGTTGTTGATGAAAATATAGCTATACTTTGTGTAACACAAGAGTTGCTGTCTCAGAAAGAGAACATGTGATTTTTCATGATTGATTTCGACGTTAGCCGTCTAGTCCAAGGATTGAGTATTGGTATACTATAGTATATATATATATATATATATATATATATATATATATATATATATATATATATATATATATATATATATATATATATATATGTATATATATATATATATATATATATATATATATATATATATATATATATATATATATATATATATGTATATATATATATATATTTATATATATATATATAAATATATATATTTTATATATATTTATATATATATATATATATATATACATATATATATATATATATATATATATATATATATATATATATACATATATGTATGAATATATATATATATATATATTATATATATATATATATATATATATATATATATATATATATATATATATATATATATATACATATATGTATATATATGGTAAGATGAGGTCTGCGGCTGCGCCAGTTTATTTATCATCATCAGGTCTTGACGGAACGAAGATCAGAAATCGTGACAAAAATCCCTGATGATGATGGATGAAATTCCATCTGAACCCTTTTTTACGTCAACTTCAAGACAATTGGGACAAAACTCATCTTACCATGTACTGTACCATCGGACACGAGAATCTCCGTCAACCATACATTCAGCAGTTGTAAATTGCATAATTCAATTTCATTCAAGAATTATTGTTGGGAGTGATTATGTAGATTCAATCCAGCCTTATTGGTTATGTAAGCAAAACGAAATAAAAATATTATAGCTTTCATATCGTATGTCTGACTATTATAGCTCTCACTTGTATTAGGCCTCTAGCTAAGTAGATTGTGGGTGGTTAGTTGTGTGGACTGGTCAAAGTGCGATTTGGCGCGTGCTGAATATATTGAAGATTGTCTTTAATCATGATTATTCAAATCATACAACTTATCTAGACTGATCTGTGCAGAAGAACGGTATACTTGCTTCCAACATCCATAATCTTCAATACCAGATTATTCGAGTAATCATTGTAAAAGTATAGTGATAATTTGTTTCAATAGACAGAGTCAAGTTAGGAAAAAGGCCTTATTACCGTATTTTAATGAATGATGTAGTTTGACAATACCACAAAGAATTATCAAATTTGATTCTCTTCCTCGGCCTAAATAAATATATAGTAATCTAATTATTACAATTTCATTCCATAGCCCTAAAAAAATTAAAGTAGATAATGTTTTTTATGGTATAAGTTTGCTTTTGTGGCACCACCACAATATATATATATATATATATATATATATATATATATATATATATATATATATATATACACAGGGTCAACAAAATATACACACAGATTCAAAATATGCATCCTCAGCCTCAATTGGAGAAATAAATGCTTTTGTTGTAATTTTCGATGTTTATGAAAACAAAACTCAGGAATCAAAATAGATTATTTTGAACCATGTCAAGTACATTATATATATATATATATATATATATATATATATATATATATATATATATATATATATATATATATATATATACATATATAAATATATATATATATATATATATATATATATATATATATATATACATATATAAATATATATATATATATATATATATATATATATATATATATATATATATATATATATATATATATATATATATATATATATACATATATGATTATAATATGGATGATACATCCTTTAAAACGAAATACGAAAGACGGATAATGTAAAAATGAAAATAATGGGTCTTTCCAGCGTATGACAATGAAACAATATGAAATGATGAATATGAAACAATATGAAACAATATGACGTACAGAGTACAGAGAATAGTCCGTCTAATTTTGAACTCATGAGTGATAAGGACGCAATCACAGCCTTCACGATTCTACCACATCGAAACAAGGCCTTCTCAATCTCACGGCCTTGTGGTTCTACGGGGGACCGTGCATCTAAAAAATACTGGATGAAACAATATTCAAAGCCAGTTGGAGACTTCGATAAAACTGCAACAATATGAATTCCTCTTCTATGAAAATGTAACAATGTGTTGCTATGGTTAAATGACATAGACTGAAACAAAAATCTACTTATAGAATACAATACTATATCTACACTATATGAATACTACACTAGAATTCACACATCTATCAATAGTGGTTTTGTTTTTTCATGTATTGCATTAAAAATACCACTTTTCAGTATTCAAATACCGTCTCAGAAAGTTAAAAATAGTAAGTACCAATGTAAATAATATAAATAAGACCATTATTATCATTCATAGACACATTCATGTGTATGAATGGTACGATACAAATAACTACATTATGTATCTGCATATATCCATATAACTACATATAACCCATATATAGGCCTTCCCATTATAATCTTATGAAAAGTTTGGTGTATGAATTAACGAAAATCTGAGATAATATAGATGTGTCGGTAAAAAAGTTCGCTAGAGCTCTTATAAATAACTAACCTTCTGAATGAAGGTAAATCGAAGCAATATATAAATCTGTGAGAATCTTTTGAACAATTCGGCGAAATGTACGAGCAAGGTTACAGATTGAACGAAGGATTAACGGAGATTAAGAATGAAATAATTTCTACTCCAATTCAAGAAAACATACTTCAAAATGTATACATACCGTTGGATTTAGTCAAGTTATTAGAATCTTTCGAACAATTTGGTGAGGGTGAACAAGATTGTAAACTGGAAGAAAATACTTGGCTTTTGGAAGGAAATTCATCCATACCATTCACAGACATATGTGATATAAAGGAAGAAGTTTTAGATATACCTTATGAATATATAGAAGAGTTCGAAACATTCAGTGAAGAAATTGATGAGCGTGATTCACAAGTTGAAGAAGAGCCAGTAGAGTTCAATGAAAAGTTTACTCCTCTCATACCAACTTATTATTCGAAACAAGAAGCACTCCATTATGAATACGAAAATCGGTTCGACTCTTCGGAAAAAATTAGCGGAAATGGTTCTCATTTTCAAAACGAACTAATGGACTTTTCAGATAATAAGTCGCTTCTACCTACAGAAACTTATAATATAAAAGAAGAAGTTCTAGATATACCATTTGAATATATAAAAGAATTGGAAAAATCTGAATATATCAGGAAATCAATCAACACTTATGATTTACAAGTAGAAGAACAACAAATGGAGACAGAAATGGAGACAGTCAATACGGAGCAAAATGGTTCCATAGGTCAAGCAGAAGCATCAAAAGATGTCAATGGCTGTAGCAATCGAGAAGAGTTTACCTGCACAAATTGTTTGTTGAAATTCAAGAATAGCACTCAATTAAGGAAGCATTCTCGAAACTGTCGAAAAATAACCTACCCTCATCAATGCTTCATTTGTTTATCATCCTTCGCTTCGGAACCCTCCCTCATCAGCCACAAGATAATCCACATGGCCGATGGAAAATTCAGTTGTCCATTCTGTAGCAAAGTGAACTATACTCACAATCAACTTTTCAGCCATATTGTCAAGGAACACAATGGTGAGAAAATGTTCAAATGCCACGAATGTGGAAAGAGTTATGCTACAGCAAAAAGTTTGAAGTGTCATCAGCGTTTCCATGATACTCGGGAACACATATCATGTTTGACGTGCACCAGAAAATTCTATACTCAATGGCATTGGAATGTGCATACGTATAGGTGTAAACAGCGCAAGAGTGGACTATGGAGAACATGTTCCCTATGCGGAAAGAAGTTTACGAAGGAAGACAGTTACAAAGTGCATATTCAGGTTTGTCATTCAACCGAGAGATCAGAGCCTCGACTCTCTAATGAAAAATTTGACAGAAAATTCAAGAGTATCCCCCGAGTTGAACAACATATCATTCAAGTCCACAACGAGGCGAAATCCACTACGTGTTCTATATGCGGCATGATATCCAAGAACGCACGTGGTCTAACAACGCACATGCGCACGCACAATGCGAAGAAAAACATGTCGTGTGTGACTTGCTTCAGGAAATTCGAGACTTGCAAAGATTTGAAACAACACGTGCGGACTCACATTCCAGATAGTTCAAATATGTGTTTAATTTGTGGTTTGGTATTCAAAGTAAAAAGATTTCTAACTCAGCATATGCGTAGACATGCAACTTCAGATACGGTAGCTTTATACTGTTGCGTATGCTGGAGGATATTTGGTGACAAGTCGACTTTAATCAGTCATATGCGTAAACATGATGGAGTGAACGGGTACACTTGCTTCAGATGTGGTATAACTTGTATCACACCTGAAACATTGGTTGCTCACATGAGTATGCATGAAGCAACGATAATTACGCTCACATGTCACATGTGTGGAGACACTTTTAGTACGGACGCGTCTCTAATATTACATATAAAAAATCACAATGTGGCCACTGTAACGAATTATCACGACACCAGTGCACCCCTATTAGAACATTTGAAATGTTTGAAGTGTTCGAGAGTATTCAATGATAGAATACATCTCAAATATCATAGTCAGTACTGTCACTTGAATTTGCCATTAGAGTGTACGAGTTGTAATCGCAGCTTCTTTACGACGAGAGGATGTGAGATACATAAACGTAATATGCCATGCACCTTCATCTACGTTTGTGAGATGTGTAAACAAAGTTACGCGTCTTCGAGTGAGTATGTGACGCATATGAGCACGCATGGAGAGAATAACATCACTCTGGATGAGTGTTCTGGAGTTTTTAGAACTAGTAAAACTAAAAAGAGTTGGGACAACAGTACGAGTGAAGCATCAAACTTGTCGTCGGTTAGTGGTGATGAACCAAGTGATGTGCTAGGGAAGAGTTCGGGATGTTATCCGATGAATTCATCAATTTATGAAAATGTAAACAATGAAGAAAAGATGGGTTCAAGACGTGCGGAGATCTTGTCCGGAATTGAATGTGACACAAGTTACAAATTACCACGTTACAATTCAACAATAGATTGTTCGATGAATGAAATGATACATGTTTCTGATAGGAATAATTACGTAACAGAAAATGTATTCCATTCAATCAATAATTCCACTGATATTTCTTTGAATGAATTGAGCAATAATGCAGGAAGTTCATCAAACAGTTCGACTTATAATTCGATAGCGTCCAACCAAAATACTGGAAGGAATATGAACATGTTCCTCGACAAAAGAAGATTAGTTTCTTCGAATCATTCTGCAAGTACACCGAATAATTTCTCTGGAAATAACTCGACAGGGTTTATGGAGAATTCCGGCAGTGATCTGAAACGTCCCTATGAAAGTAGTTCTATATTGTACAGAACTAATAATGGAAGAATCTTCCACAATCATCCCGTAAATGGCTCGATAGCACTCGGCAAGTATGGTGGTAATGTTCACCCCTTCTCTGGAATAAATTCGACAGTGTATAACAATGTATCTCCAAAAGGTTCGCTAGTTATCGACAAGAATATTGATAAAATGACGCGTTCTTTTTCTGGTACTGGTTCGATATTTTACAATGATCATTCGAGAAGATACCAGGATAATATATCTGGATACGATTCGATACCTTTCCAGAAACATTCTGATATACATCCAGACAATTCAAAGGAAAAGTCTTCGATAGTGTTCAGCAAAAGTTCTGGAATAATTCTGGGCGCTTCATCAGGACGTGGTTCCATACATTTTGGAAAGACTTTTCGAGATCCAAGCTGGGAAGTCACTGGTGGAAATTTGACTACAAAAATGAAATCATCTATTTACCGACTTGGTGGGTTACGTCATGTAATGGTATATCCCACTGAATACAAAAACAAATATAACGGACGTTCGAAGTTTATTACAGAAATTTCTTCAGATAATTCAGTGCATGAACTAGACTCCAAACTACCAGTAAATGTACGTCGTAATGCAGATACCATCTACTACAAATGTATGGTATGTAATGTGAACAATCTCACTTTTGAAACTGCGAAGGAACATATGATAACTAGCAATTCATGTGAACTGGCAATGTTCATTTGTACGCATTGTGATATTCGATATTTCACGGCAGAAAAACTGGAGGAGCATTCCAGAGGACACAAGTAGCCGTATCCAGAGTGGTGCGAGAAAATTTAGAAAATCAAATGAGATAAAGAATAATAAGTGCGACATTCGAAGTATTGTGAAGGATGATGACTCGATACAGTGTTGAAAGTAAAATGCCTTGAAATTGTAAAAAGTTCTGACATTTAGATTGATGGTAATTTAGGAGTAGATGCATAATATTATGATTGGACTTACCATTTTAGATATTAGGACGTGTAACAAGCGTAGAATTATAATAGTATGTAATAAGCGAGATGTAATTTTAATAAATTGAAATAAAAATCAAACTATAGAAGTTACTAAAATGAGATTTTCTACAGAATTTCATTTCTTTGACAGTTAATATAACCAACAATGATAACATTCTCATAGTTTTTCGATTTTTGATTGTTTATTTACAGCATGTTTTTTTTAATGTGAATTAAAATTTTGGCTCTAAAATACCCTACACCTGATGAATTTTAAATGTACATTCTTGTGAATTACTTGTGATTATATTGTACGATGAACTCTGGCTACAAAAAAAACATTGAAAATTAAAACTTCCAAAAGTTTTATTTGTAAAAAAATGAGAAATTGATTAGGCCTATCCATTCACTACATCGTGTTTTAAGATACAGATGGTTCATTTTTATCAATATCTTTGTTTAATTCGTTACTGTATCTCAGATATACTTTTACACAATTTAAAGAATTTCACTATGGTTAATATCAATAGTAAAACACAATAAAATACTTACAAATCTTTAGATACCACCCTCCGTATCTCAGTCAACTAAGGCACCCCTTTAGAAACTAAATTCGCCGGTCTGTGTGGATTTGAATCCCGCATAAAGGATAGGTTCTTGTAAATGTTCTTTCGCTCATCATAACTCGTTTCATTATCACCTGCAATTCGCACCCCCCAAGTAACCTAGCTTTGGTGGGGTCGTTGAAGGCGGTTCACAATTGTTCTAGTGATTAGTGAATAATGATCATGGGTTAGTGCTTAAGCGAAATGGATGATTGTGTTTCCATTCGACCGTTCACGATGAGAAGCTATAGCTGTGTGTTATTGTGTGTATGGTAAGAGATGAAAAAATCCATTTATTATGACTTCATTATAACCCTTGTAACAAGCGTAAGGGTCTACTAGTTGAGTCAAATAACTACCGACTATGTGTTTCAATTATTTTATTTTGCTGGCAAAGTCAAATCAGAAACTTCACTTACTTTCCATCAATATGAAAGAATATATTTTCAACACTGGCGTTGAGTCTGAAAATGACACTCCATGAAGACGTCAGGAGCTATATCTTCGAGACTATACGGTAACTGATAACTGTTTTTCGGTGATAGTGGAAATGAATTCTTGTTTGTCAGCTGATTATCATTAGGCCAGCGTCACTGAAACTCAAACTTTTCACCGTAAAATATTGATCCAGGGTGGCTGTCAAACAGATTTGGAGAGCTATTGGCGAACCCGCGGTTGAAGTAAGCAGATTGGCACTCCTTGGTCATTATGCCAATAAACCATAATTACTAATCACTATAACAATCATAAATCGGCCTTTAGAAAATATTAATGAATATCATCAAATAATCTGAAGAATTTCCAAAAACATTTTCATGCAAAACAATTGTTTATCTCATTAATTCTCCACTGAAACCAGTGTGCCGTTTTTTTCTCCTTAGGAAGTAATACAAGGAAGTGTTTTAAATTCGCGTATTGTCTCTCTTCAATGCACACACATCACTATTGTCTGTTACAGACAGCATGTTCCCTCGTTTTCTTACCTAAAAACATTTGTATAATAAATTAGTATACAATAACCTCCTCTATTTACATAGTTAAGACAGTATAATAATGTATGCGCCGAAGTGAAAGTTTTTCACATCAGTCCCCTGAGACACATTGTTTGTTTACTTATAAATAAAACAAAAATAGACAAGAGTCAACGACAACATGATAATTATAACCTATGGGAAACTTGTGTAGAGTTACAGAGAGTTTGTGAAAATTGTTGTCATTTGATGGTTCTAACATATTCTGAGAGCTATTTAATTGTTTCACATATATATGAGCTGCACAACAGACGATCCTGAAGATAAGTTCTCAGACGTATTTACTTGGAAGATAATTTGAGTAGATGCTGGGAAAAATATTTTGTGTAGTCTACACGTGAGTCTGGGGTTTGAACAGGGTATTAAAATTTTCGAATTGTAATATTCATTTATATTTTTATTGTGATTGATAAGTTTGAATATTCCCATTGGTTATGAAATTGAATATTTTTTCAATTTCATAGCTTTGATTGGGGATAAGTTTTCATACATTATTGGATGAGCGAAGCAAAGACTCAATTTCACCATACTGAAATAAAGTACGTTGTGTGTGTGTGTGTTCGCGCTGTCAAACAAAGATGCAAATTCAGTTGAAACTTGGCATACAAAAGTGTCCTCATCTGATTAGATAGGCCTACTGTATAGTTTTGAGGCGCAATCGGTTGCACCACTTCTGAGAAAACTCATTTCGAAGTTTTTAAACATACCATGAAAATAATTGAAAGGAGAAAATTCGTCAAAAATATTTAATTCGAAAGAAGTCAAATTTCAACGGAATTTTCAAATGATAATCATACACATTATTCCGAATTTCACATGAATCGGATCAGCCGCATCGATGACAAAAAACTATAATGTAATTTTTCAACATCAATCAAACCTGTTAAGAAACCTATTAAGGATGTCATAAGTGAACACAGTATCAAAGCAACAAGTGTCACTTTGAAACGATCAAAATGTGTAATGAATAAAACAGGAAGACACTGACATGATTGTTTGAAACTCAAGGTGCATATATAACTCTTCATTACATTCTATATACATATACTATATCGCTCATCCAACAACGCATATGTTGCGTTTTCCTAGTTTGTATAAAACGGTCCCTGATCACGATGTAGTGACACCAACCTATTTTATCATAATATAAAGGAGGTGCTCCAACTCCCATACTGATAACATGGAAGGTATTTGTGATTTCTTGCGGTCAGTTCAGAGCCGAAGGTCCCAATTGCCTGTCGCGATTTAGCGGATTCCCTGGTGAACTAGATGTGGATAAGAGTGGCTACAGTACCGGTGGCATTGTTGAGCTCACAAAATCTATAATTCTCGTGAAAAAAACAAATGCAATTACTGACATCATAATTCTACTGAGCAATGTATGGCATTGTTGAGCATTCTTCTTTTATATAGTTCTTTATAGAAGCGATAGTTGCGCTACAGGCAATCGGGACCCTGGGCTCGGGAACTGACCTCGGAAATATTTCACTTTCAAGACCCGAGTTGGAGCACCTTCTTAATATTATGATGAAATAGGTTGGTATTAATACATCGTGCCGTGATGGTGAGGCAAAATAGTTGACAAAAATATCGAGGATGATTGTTTTAAACAATTGTTATTTCCATATGTGTCACTACAAATTTGACACGTAGTATTTTAGCCAATTATTATTTACATCTCATGATTATTTATTTAATTTCGTATCTTTCACACCTCTTTTTGATGATCACTTATATCGGTAATATCTCCCTCTTTGACCTATATGTTCGTCTTTGAATGCAAATGAAAGCAATATTCACTTCTACTTTTGACATTCTACGTGTTGCTGTGAATCTGTCACGTGGTCATTAACATCCCGTGACCAGATTACGATAATAACACGTATAGCGTAAGTTTCACATGCTTTCTTGACAACACACATGCATGTGTGTTCTCACACTCACACAAGTGACTTTCGTTCTTTTTCACAAACACATTGAAAAGAGAAAGATTAGAACTATCTATACATCAGTCGTGTAGGTCCTACAAAAAAAATAATTGACATATTTGATCGAATTCATTTATTTTTATTCAACAATTATTAGTGTCGTTGAAACAAATAATAAAATGAGAAATATTATGAGAAAAAATGTTATAATGAAATTTAATAATCTATGATGGTGAAGATCTATATGGAGTCGATGAATAATAAATGAGATGGCGAGAAGATGGTTTGAAATGTTATTTTAGTGGGTTTCTGGACAGTTGGAAGGAAGCGGTCGTGGCTGCTAACAACTAAGGAATCATCCCAGTATTTACTTTTGACAACTAAGGGTACAAAAATAAAAATCATTTTACTTGACCATGGGGTGAATCGAACTAGGTTCTACTGGATGGCGGTTCACCACTATGCGACTGCATGATCTATACCCATTTACCCATTTGATCAAATTTAGTTTATAAACGGTGTATACAAAATTTAGACACGTGACTTCATCAATGATAACCCTATTGAAGTCATGCCCTTCCCTCTACCATCCTTTTGATGTATAATGTATGCCAAATACTCTAAATTCAAAACATATTCAAACTTTTATATAATAATTATTATAAAGTAGAACTGTAACTAATTTACTAATGAATGTACCGATAATGTTGAGGAAAATATCTTATAATATCAAACCTGTTTGTTAAACATTCTTTTAATCAAGTTATGGAAATGTAATTTTACAATTATGTAAATTACTGATTCCCCCCCCCCCCCCCCTCTCCCGCGCCTCTCGCTCAGTTGTAATATACTGAACTTTATGGACTATTAATGTTGCTCTTCATACGTCCTTAACCATTTGTGTGGTCAAGCTGTATATCCATACAACACACGTTAATAGATATTATATTATAATTATATGGCATATGCATTATTTGTACACATTTTACCATATAACATGATATTATTAAAGGCAATAAATAACCAGTTTGACACGTTTGACGTTTGAAGAATGAAATGCAGTTTGTCATGTGGTGCAGTCACAAGAAGGCATAAAAATGTGACAGGTATATACCGGTATTGAATATTTTAAAATTGATATTAATTTGTTTAATGGGAAAACAAGAAGACGTACAAACTCAATTGGTTGGTAGTTGCAAAAGTTTTTTCATGTCTAAATGAATATATTTATTTTGTATTCATTCAATTATTTCTTTAAAACCCATGCTAATGAAGTTAGGTAAGTTGTTTTTGAAATAGGGCAATCAAGTTGACTTCGGTTTGCCAGACTCAAGAGAGTCAAGACCTCTATAACATTTCATTAAACATGAATATAAACAATATCAACATATTTATTTATGTTCGGAGTATATGCCAATTATATGCAGTATGCGCAAATTGTATGCAGCTATGAAAATCTGATACTTGGAAAATAATTAATCCTTGTTGATAAATTATGAATGTGGAATTATTCACAATTATGATATGTATAATTTATCATCGTATAGCACTGTATGTGAAGTTCAAATATTTTCATATATATATATATATATATATATATATATATATATATATATATATATATATATATATATATATATATATATATATATATATGATTTCAATAGCTTCCTGGTTGACCACCAGTAGGTTATTATAATTAATGATTTTTTTTTTAAAACTGTTTAAAAATTGCGACCTCCCCCGGGGGAGGTCGCAATTTTTAAACAGTTTCAAAAAAAAAAAAAAAAAAATCATTAATTATATATATATATATATATATATATATATATATATATATATATATATTGGATTTTACCGACGCATTATACTGATGGCTACGATCTATTGGCGTCGGTGGATGATGAATGAGATGATGGGATGATGAGATGAAAGCTGTTATTTTATTAGGTGTTTTGGAAGGTGAGAAGAAGTCGATCGTGGCCTGTTGTTAAGAAACCATCCCAATAGCAACCTGAACGACAGAGGAAAACCACGAAAAACCCCTGTCAGAATGGTCGACCACGGCGGGAATCGAACCCCGGACTCCCGAATGACGGTTCAGTGTGTTGCCACTCGGCCACGCGTCTCGGTTTGAGTAGGCACCATTTCGTTAATTCACAATAAAATAACAGCTCTGTAGAATTGTACAGTTATGAATTGAATTGACGACTAGAAAAAGGCGTGGCTCCACCAGTAGGTCAGTTGGATCTATATCATTTGTGGTCATTTGAAGATACCCCGATTGGGTATTTGATTTTCACCACAGTTCTAACAGCCCTGTTGATTGGAGGGTATGATTCGTGATGTCAAGGGGGCAGAGACTGCGAGTCGTCAATTGTGAATGGAATCATATTTTTGAATCCATAGAATGAAATTGTTCACGTCATAGTGGGCCCAGCGCTCCCTGGAAGAACTTCGCTAGCTGGAAAAGCACATAAGTAAACTTGATCAAAAGTTTTTTCTCTCCACATTTGGAATTTCTCGCAAAATGATGAAATTCAACAATTCTGTATAAAGGAAATGGAAGGCAGCTTTAATTAGCAGACAGAAATTAATAAACCTCAAATTATGAAAAAAACATTTATTTTAATCATACCGAGACAAATTTCACCATTTTCTAAAATGTACATTAGTTTAATGGTCGTTAGGATAAACAAAAACAGACTGATAGATGTATTTCCTGAAATTAAATTCTACTGAAAGTATTTAAAAATGAAATTATGTATTTATTATTTAAGTATGTATTACATAACTGGAAGGTTCTCAATTCTCCTTTCCCTATTTTATAACTATATTATCTCGCATCCATAAGTAAATCAATGCATCAGAGTCTATCAATTGCATTGCGTTGCAGTTTCGTACTTTCGGCCTGAATTTAGATAGCGATTACATCACGTCGAACCAATAAAATATCAGACTCAGTCTTTTGATGATAGCTTTTGAACGGTGTGAGATTTAAAAATAGGTAGACCTACAGATGTTTTAATACCTTCTAGAGATGGTATTAACACGATGTAGTGATACCAACTCATTGTATCATAATATAAAGAAGGTAACCCAACTCACATACTGATAACATGAACGAGATTTGTGGTTTCTTGAGGTCAGTTCAGAGACAAAGGTCCCGATTTCCTGTCGCGATTTAGCGGATTCCCTCGTGAACTAAATGTAGATAAGAGTGTCTACGGTTCCGGTGGCATTGTTGAACTTACATAATCTATAATTTTCGTAAAAAAACAAATGCAACTACTAACATTATGATTCTACTGGACCATGTATAGCATTGTTGTTTGAAATAGTTCGATAAAAGCGATAGTTGTGCTACAGGCAATCGGGAACCTGGTCTCAGGAAATTTTCCCTGAAATATTTCACTTTCATTACTCGAGTTGGAGCACCTCTTGTATATTATGATAAAATATGTTGGTATCACTATACATAGTGGTATAAGTATGGACTACTCAATTCACCGATTCAGAAAATGTTATATTATATTCTGCTCTTTGACATTTCTCAGTATTATTATTATTTGTATCTTTATTATTGAAAATATCATCAAAATTTTGATATACAATCATGATTTTCCAATTATGGCGAAGAATAATTCAATAAGACCGCTCAGAAGCTGCACCTTTCTGTTGTCCTATGACTTGGTCTTGTCATCAAAAACAAATAATTATCCATCGACTATTTTTAATTGAAAACAATCAACAATATATTAAAGACTGCGCTGTGTGACCATACTTCTTCGCCGCGAGTAAAATTCTTTCAATTACCAAATATTTTCATTAAAATGAAATCAATACAAATATATTTCTCACATGAACATCACTTGTTTTATTCAATCGCATTTTTAATAGTGTTAAAACTATAGAAACCCGACTAAATAATTCTATGTCAATTCTTATTCATTCGTTAAAAACGTCAACAAAAAACAGACAACAATGTGGCTCTCAAAGCAATGAATGGAACATAGTTTCGGTCACGATAACGGAATACAAAACGTGTCTACCAACACAATAAAAGAAAAGAAAAGTCCGATAATTACTCTTGTGTCTAAGTAAACCAGATCACTCTTCCTTTCTTTGAGCAAAGTGAGGCGCGAATCTAGGTAGCCGAGTCTAGACAACCGTTCGCTAGTAGGTGACGTCATAGCGGTGAAGAGGAAACATTGATGATACAGTGAAATATCTCTCAAATTGAAGAGGGTACTAAAGATCCGGTTGTACAAATCTTAAAGTCGAGTGTTAATCCTCTAACTATCAGTCGAGGTATGAAAATGGCATCCGTAATCAACAGTGATAACAAGTTAATCCGCTAACTATTGCTTAAACCACTAACAATCAATTGGTAAAACCGATCATAAGAGCTGGTTTTACGAGTTCTTATTCAAGCTAACTATTAGTCGAGGTAGAAAAATTACGTACGTAACCCAGGGTGATACAAATTAACCCGCTAACTAATGCCTAATCCACTAACTATCAATTCGTGAAACCGGACCTAAGAGCTGGTTTTACTAGTTCTTATCGGAGGATTAATTAGCTATAACTATTAGTCAAGGCACAAAAATGACATACGTAACCAATGGTGATAATAAGTTCATTCGCTAACTGTTGCTTAATTCACTAACTTTCAGTTCGTAAAACCGGATGTAATATAAGTTCATTATTCCATGTACCAAATAGTCAGAATGGAATTATATTACGTATACTGAATAAATATCAAGTGCTATGGCGGTTAACTGGGCTTTTATCAGCCGTTTTCCGTGGGTTATTGGTTGAGACACGTGCCTTCGATGTGAGGTGGCTTGGTTCCGCTTCTCATCTCGTTGAATTTTCAATCCCTTTTTTGTTTCCGATGAGTGAATTTTGAGATTAGGTTCATGTAAAACATCCGCCCATCTTGTTTGTGTTACGAGTCAACGTTCTCAACATCAATTTTCCAACGAATTCTCTTCCTAACTTCTCCCAAGTCGACGAAATACACGAATTGTCTTCCTAACTTTACGCAAGTCGACGAAATACACGAATTGTCTTCCTAACTTCTCCCAAGTCGACGAAATACACGAATTCTCTTCCGAACTTCTCCCAAGTCGACGAAATACACGAATTGTCTTCCTAACTTTACGCAAGTCGACGAAATACACGAATTGTCTTCCTAACTTCTCCCAAGTCGACGAAATACACTAATACTCTTCCTAACTTCTCCCAAGTCGACGAAATACACGAATTGTCTTCCTAACTTTACGCAAGTCGACGAAATACACGAATTGTCTTCCTAACTTTACGCAAGTCGACGAAATACACGAATTGTCTTCCTAACTTCTCCCAAGTCGACGAAATACACTAATACTCTTCCTAACTTCTCCCAAGTCGACGAAATACACGAATTGTCTTCCTAACTTTACGCAAGTCGACGAAATACACTAATACTCTTCCTAACTTCTCCCAAGTCGACGAAATACACGAATTGTCTTCCTAACTTCTCCCAAGTCGACGAAATACACGAATTCTCTTCCTAACTTCTCCCAAGTCGACGAAATACACTAATACTCTTCCTAACTTCTCCCAAGTCGACGAAATACACGAATTGTCTTCCTAACTTTACGCAAGTCGACGAAATACACGAATTGTCTTCCTAACTTCTCCCAAGTCGACGAAATACACGAATTCTCTTCCGAACTTTTTCCAAGTCGACGAATTACACGAATTGTCTTCCTAACTTCTCCCAAGTCGACGAAATACACGAATTGTCTTCCTAACTTTACGCAAGTCGACGAAATACACGAATTGTCTTCCTAACTTTTCCCAAGTCGATAAGTGAATGAATAAAAAATAGCTGTCGCCTTCGATTTCCATTGGTTTATTGGTTACAATATAATTGCTGTTAAGCCTGTCATGCATAAATATAGATACTTTTCACAATAAGTATGGAACATGTTTATTTCATTCTAGCGACCAATACTATAGACTTGTTTTATAGTTTCTTCTTCACCTGACACTGAACTGTCATTCAGGAGACAGGGGATCGATTCCCGCCATGGTCGACCTTCCTGACAAGAAGTTTTTCGTGGTTTTCCTCTGTCGTTCAGGTCAATACTGGAATGGTTCCTTAACATCAGGCCACGACCGACTTCTCCTCACTATCCAAAAACACCTAATAAAGTATAAACTTCCATCTCATCATCCCACCATCTCATACATCATTCACCTACGCCAATCGATCGTAGTCATCAGTACAGTGCGTCACCAAACCTAATATGAATAAATACAATTCTTCCCCAGTGTCATGTGCCTGATGTGACGTCACAACGTAGCATACAGTTGTCAGGACTGGACCGCAGCGCGTATCTAGGCTAACTTACCGCACTGGCGCGCATGGCGATCGTGCCGTGGTATTATGCAGCATGTACGTCAGTCTTTAGCAGAACACTTTTCCTTTCGACGGCGAGCCGAGTGCATCGGAGCGTGGAGCAGACGAACATGCAGCTTCAGTATCCATGTCACGGGGACACAGATGGGAATACGTAGTACTATGTAATAATAAGATATTTTATAATGGATTTAATCACTTTAATGACGTACTCTACAGAATCCTTACCATTATATATATATATATATATATATATATATATATATATATATATATATATATATATATATATATATATATATATATATATATATATATATATATATATATATATATATATCGGGTTACACGACCCACTATATAATGATAACTATAAGATCTATTGGTGTCGAATGAATGATTATTGAGATGGTGGGATGATGAGATGAAGGTTTCTTAGGTGGTGGGAAGGAATCGGTCGTGGCCTATATTGTGGAAAACATTCCAGCATTAGCCTATAGACTATACAGAAGGAAACTACGAAAAAAAACTGTAAGGATGGACGTTGGCCGGGATCGAACCAGGTCCGATATGCCCCTTCACCTCCCGGATCACATGTAGCGAGCGCGTTAATCGCTGCGCTCCATGTGCCGGTGAACCCCCACCTTATGAAGCTATAACGTCCTAGGGCTAGCCAGCTCCAAGAGGCTAATACATTGATTGGTTATTGTCTACTGGATAAACTACCTAATAATAATAATAACTATAATATATTCCGATTCCGATATATATGATATTTTTATATATATAAATATATAAATATATATATATATATATATATATATATATATATATATATATATATATATATATATATATATATATGGTAGTACAAATTTTGCGTAATGTAATGCCACTATGTTCAGTCTCTCCATGTCGACGTTTCGGCGGAATTTGCTCCGCCATCTTCAGGACAGTTCGGTCGGTGGTCAGCACTCAAAATACTTTCGTGCTACTCTGGTAGCACTTTCGAGTGCTGGCCACCGACCGAGTTGGAACTGTCCTGAAGATGGCGGAGGAAATTCCGCCGAAACGTCGACATGAAGAGACTGAACATAGTGGCATTACCGCAAAATTTGTACTACCAACTACCATCGGCCACGAGAACCTATATATATATATATATATATATATATATATATATATATATATATATATATATATATATATATATATATATATATATATATATATACATACATATATATATATATATATATATATATATATATATATACATATATGTATATATATATATATATATATATATATATATATATATATATATATATATATATACATATATGTATATATATATATATATATATATATATATATATATATATATATATATATATGTATATATATATATATATATATATATATATTTATATATATATATATATATATATATATATATATATATATCTCTATATATATATATATATATATATATATATATATATATATATATATATATATATATATATATATATGATGGTCAAAGAATACTTCAGTGAGAGATAGTATTGGCATAAATCAAATATTAGCAATACAATCAAATTCTCAATCATCCTCACGGAATGTACATTATCAATACTTTTTATTACGCTGACTCGACTGATGTATGTACTCAATTCTGTGATCTCGATCGACCGTTTCCTCTAGACATTACCGCCACCGGTCGTCTGTCTCGAACCTCCAAATACTTACACCATTAATTTCTATTTTGTCTCCGTGTAGTAGTTATATATTGTTGATTCATGTCTCAAATTGTTGTAGAGTCAGTAAGTTTAATGAGATTATCATGTAACGGCACGTCACGGCGACTGGGTCGGAAAAGGAGAGTGATACTTTATCGGTATCGAGATTGTGACCTACTAAAGGAAAGTAATGCGAAGCGTGGCGGAGAAAAAAACAACACAAACAGATTGGATGTAGATTCGGCGAGGATAAAAAGTTGAATTAAATCAGATATGATCTGAATGTTAAAAAGATGGGTTTTAAAAAAAGATCTTCATTTGTTTTTTTGAATCTCATTGTAATACTGTATGAATTGAGTGAATGATGAATAATGGGTGGAATGAAAGTCACGAAGTTCTGACTTTTTTGCATGACAATCCATAATAATAAAAACTGTTTTACGAAGCAGGAAAACGTAATTTATGCGTTATCAGAAGAACAAGGAAGTGCATATATAGGAAAAAACTCTTTTTTTTTTAAATGTCTGTACCTATCGAATTGAAAGTTCGTCAACGATTGACATATCGACTATTAGAGTTTTCATTTCCTTAATTGAGAAGACAGTTGTTGTAAATTTTTTCATGTTCTTCAGTAAGTATTTAGTTATCGCTTTATTTTGAGAGAAAATCGCAAAAAAAATTTACAAATTCTAGAAAGTTGGATTGTAACATGATATTTCACAAGAATAAGGCAGCGTGATTCGATTTCGAATTTTAAAAATTGAATTGAAACAAACACAGAACCTCTTTGGTGAAATCAAAACTGACATCACTCAGTATTTCTTGACATCTTCAAGAATGTGGTGGTGCTCAATGAAATAGTCATAATCTTCATAGTTTAATCATAGTTGCTATGGCAACTGAGACATATATGTCACATGACATCTGGAAGAAGCATTCTCATAATACTCAATACTCATATATAGCTCACACTCGAATACTCAAATATGCCTAATATATATTATGCTTAAATATGCTTCTGATGAGTTTTTCATTCAATATACTACTCCATGTTCATATTTATTGCGATGCCATTGGTTCTTATATTATAGTTCATACAAATATGTAGGTAGGCCCACTATACATAATATAGATATTTATATTAGATACAATTTTAATAGTTAAAGACAAAATATTGATTTGGTATGGGAGTTTTATGGACTTCAAAAACAAAAATAAGTTCAATTAGCAAAAGATGTGCTTAATTATGATGAAATAATTCTGATAGAAATATGTAATACTTCTGCAGGTAATATCTTATACTGGTAGTAGGCTCTACCAATTACTCCAAATTATAGAAGAATATCGTTTAATACTTTCCAAATTGTATAACAAACATTATCTCATTTATTCATGGTTCCTTCATGTTAAATAGACCAGTATTATAGAAATTTTCGATAATCATTTATTCATCTACCATTCATATACTGGTATTACATAAGTAATTATTAAAAAGAAAAAAATGTGTTTTGTAATATAAAAATATTAGTGTAACACCAATACCTTCCGGTCATTATAACCTCAAAATATTATTTCGGTAAACCGGAGATCAATTTGTAGTGAATTATCCTCTTGGGTGAAATATATAGTGAACCATCCACCAACTCCAAATATTTTTTTTTCCTAAAATAGATTTATATTATTTTTACTATACTTTGAATACTTCTGCCATCTTGAATGAATCTGTTAATTTTTCAAATTCAAAACACACACACACACATTCTCTTTCCTACATAAGCTTCTTGTCTTTTGATTAATATTGCTGTTGTTGTTGTTATTGCTGTAGTATTTATGCTCTGTATGACAAATTCAAGAAAAAAATGGAGAAGAAAAAAAGCGTAGCTGCTACATAATTATATAACCTAAAAAAACGTTATTGAAAAAAAATTAATTTAGAAACATTCCTTATCAATATTTCAACTTCTGACAGTATTAAATATGACAAGTTCCCCACATTTCAACATAAAAAACATCAAAAATCGTTTATATTTTCTTCGTTTTTTGATAGTAAAATGTCAAAAAATAATCTATGAAATTATTTATTACACGTGAACGTAGACTGTTAATTCAATCGCAAGTTTCAAATTCAAAGACAAATACAAAATAACTATATTAATCAGTAATCAGAAGTTTTCTCAAAAATGAAAATAGGCCTACTTATGTATTCATCTTTCTAATAATATAATGAGGGTAATTTCAAGCCTATGAAAAATGGAGCTTCTTATAATTTTAGGAGCCACAACTGCCACCTCAAAACAAACAGTATCCAATGAATTTATTATCCAATGAATTGATTTCAACTCGAATAGGAATACATATTTTTCTCTGTAATTTTTGCATTACTTTTTAACCAGCCAAACATCTATAATTCATAGAAGATTGTTAATTTCGAATTCTAATTATACAATAATACAATAAAACTTGAACGTATAGACATAAATGCCTTATTAGGGTATATTATAGTATTCTTATATCTATATGAAATATGAAGGAGAGAATCACCCGTGCGCTAGTGGTGTAGGATAGGGGAGACGGTCGATCGAAACCTATTTCTTTCATAAGTATATCTAGTTTTATTGTCTGTGTCGGTTATATTTGTCGATGAAGTAATTGGTTCGAACTTTATGTTTGAATTCATCGAATAGAAAAGTTAAAAGAGTTGCATAATTCATATTTGTTGTAATTTCAAATTGATTGCCCAGCATTTTATGGTGTTTGTGAGCGAATCGAAAAAAACTCCATTTAGTATTGTCTAGCCGAGAAAGTAGAATGTGGTTTCATCGACTGTTGAAATAGTGAGTGCTCTTTGAAAATGAAAAATAAAAAATGTATTTCCAAATTTTCGAAATAGAACGGGAAATTCGATAGGGGCCTATATATATATATATATATATATATATATATATATATATATATATATATATATATATATATATATATTTATATATATATATATATATATATATATATATATATATATATATATATATATATATGTATATATATATATATATATATATATATATATATATATATATATATATATATATATATATATATATATATATATAAATATATATATAATAT
This sequence comes from Brachyptera risi, assembly GCA_964007535.1. Classification (NCBI taxonomy): domain Eukaryota; kingdom Metazoa; phylum Arthropoda; class Insecta; order Plecoptera; family Taeniopterygidae; genus Brachyptera; species Brachyptera risi. Next base: position 25,419,505 of record OZ023337.1, read on the forward strand.
ATATATATATATATATAATATATATATATATATATATATATATATATATATATATATATATATATATATAATATATATATATATATATATATATATATATATATATATAATAATAATGATAATAATCTTTATTCAATTGAGCATAGTGTTGTACAAGTGATTGTATATATAATAATATATAATGTTGTATATATAATCTGTATATTATACGTATATATATATATATATATAAATATATATATATATATATATATATATATATATATATATATTCATATATATATATATATTCATATATATATATATATATATATATATATATATATATATATATATATATATATATATATATATATATATATATATATATATATATATATATATATATATATATATATATTTATTTATATATATATATATATATATATATATATATATATATATATATATATATATATATATATATATATATATACGAATTATTAGATGAGCTCATCAAGAAATATTTGCCATCACAGACCGAATATCGATTGAAATATTTACATATTGATTGAGACATAATATCTAACATTCTTTGAAATGCCGTTATTTTTTTCGATGAATATCGATAGTCACGAAACATATACTCTAATTAATATACAAAAAAAAAGAAATTTCAAATTATGGCAAATGCGCGAATTATTTAATAAAATGAAGCAACCAAGTCTATGTTGAATGAGACAAATTTTTTATTTGAATGAATAAATGTTGCTGGAAATATAGCAACCACGTGTACACAGAATAATAAATACTGATTCATTATTACTAGAATATGATAATTTGAAATTACAATAATCAATTGATATTTCTAGACTTTCAAATTTCAAGATTTTCATTTCTAGAGGAATGAAAAAAATCAGATTTTTCACCCTATTGATAGACTGAATAAGATTCTCCATTTTTTGTCAAGGTAATGTTTTTATTTTTCGATCAAAAACTTGGAATAATTCCCAAAATCTGGAACTTTTGAGAGTTTTGAAAACTCGAACAAAATTTTCGACAATTTAAAAATTAATATCGACATCATTCGTAAATTTTACCTTTCTATAAATATTTTCGATGAATCCGGAATAGAAACACTGCTATAGCGAATAAACCATGACCAATGAAAATTTCCCATAAGTCCATTAGCGTATTCTAATTATTATTATCACACGATAATTGGTAGTGCTTTTTTTTCGCCCACGGCGTAACTGTGTATACGCTATACCAGTGATTTCTTCGTCCTTCAATAACTAATTTAACACTAACGTGTATTTTAGAATCAAAAGAAAAGAGAGAGTAAATTTACAAAATAATACTTTATCGAGAAAACCACTGCACTTTAGGTATTTAGGTATGTGAGTATAGGCACACACTGATGTAATAATAAATGTAGAAGATTCAAGATAATGTGTACAATTTTTTTTTTAAACTAATTAAAAATGCATTGGCTATAAATAGCGTTAGTATTTTCATTCATGGCAACTGTTTTTTCAAGTTGAAATTTGAATAATTTTCCTAAAAAACATTTATGAAAAGTAGAAAAAAATAATTTTTATTTCATTCAATATTTCATTTGATTCTTAGTTCCTAATCACAAGAATAATTGTATCAGATATGCAATTAAATTGTGATCGATAAATGTCGATGAGGTACATCGATAAGCAGAGTTGTAACTGTGATTTTTTTCATTAGGTTGGCAATATTTCCGACAACAATCGGCTATACACTGTGAGTTGGTAGTTGGTACTACCCCCGCCCCTTCACGTTCAACATATCAACGTTCGTCGTGTGATTCAACTCGTCGTGTGGATCCCCGTTCGTCGCCGCGCTTAATGTAAGTTTTCTCAATTATTAGACGAGCTTTAGCGAGGATTCAATTTGACATACTGAAAAAAAATTGGTGTTCGTTTTTATGTTTTTTTTTCTTATGTTTTTTTGTCGGTTCTCCACAGGTCAAACGACTACAGCTATCAACTTGAAACTTTTTTTCAATGTGCTTCCTTATATAACTTAGATCTGTATAGTTTTGTGGCATTATCGGGTGGTAACTTTTATTTTTATGAATTTTAGAAATTTCAAAAATACCCACTATAGAATAACACGGTGGGAAAAAATCAAAATATTTTTATTTAAAAAAAAAAAATGAAATTCCGTGTGAAGTTGAATCACATGTTAATACACATTTCTAAAAATTCTCAGCTTGATCGGGTGGGCCATTTTGAAGAAAAAACATTAAATGTGCTAAATTGGTACCACTCGAAGCAGTACCCATTTATAAGTTAAATATCACCCAATTGGCGAATTTAGGCAAAAGTTTGGCAAAGAAGTCGACATACTATCACTTTCCGCTCGTCTAACAACGCGTATATAGCGTTTTCCTAGTATCTATATTCATTTCCCTATCAAAATACAGTCCTCTGATTATCAAAACCAAAGCCCTTTTTCGGACGCTTTGTTTGGCGTCAACATTTTGTGTCAACATGCATCAACACCTTAATGTTTTGTCCTACCACTACACAAAACATGTTATTTTGTCCCATCAAGGTGTCATTACGTCCAACAACACTCTGAAATACATTTTATATTCTGAAGATGATGATTATTGTTTGCTTAAAGAACCCTCCAACAACTAGGTTATTCGGGGGTACGAATAAGCATTTGAGAGATGAGTTTGAATTCTCTGCCGACTCAATTGCATTCCCTAAAGCGGTGCCTTGACTGAATGAGCCACAGAGACGAATTTTTTTAAATTATGTTTGTGTTTTATTTATTTTATTCTGTTTTTTATTCTGATTTTATTCATTACTTATACTCCTCTAAACACCGGCAATACATTCTAATGTTCTTGTACCTCATCACTTCATGTTGTTTAATCCCGTTGTGTTGGCTCTACCCCCGCCAACATTCATCTAGACTTTTTGTCATGTTGGTATACCACTCCCGCCAACAGTCATAAGGATCTCGCACATCAACACTTATGCTAGGTTCATCCCGTTGTGTTGGCTCTACCCCCGTCAACAGTCATATAGACTTGTCAGGTTGGTACCACTCCCGCCAACAGTCATATTGTTGATTTGTTGTTGTCTTGTTGGTACGCTTCATGCCGGCTAAAAGTAAGAGTGGGCTGAGCCTAGCGATTCACTCTCTGGTTCTAACCTACAAAGCAATGAGCAGAAGAGAAATCTGGGTTAGTGTTCAATTTTCTGCGTGTAATACATTTGCCACTTTCGCTTTCAAATCCCCCCCCCTCTCTCTCTCTCTCTCTCTCTCTCTCTCTCTCTCTCTAACTGACTCTTTCTCTCTCTAGTTTCACTCTCAGTTACAGCTAAAGATTATATTTACCTCCTACAAGAATAATATTCATAATTATTATCATTGTTATTATGAGACAGAAATTAAATATACATCAAAGCACCGTTGATGAGTCTGAAAGGGTGTAATTATCAGAAGATGTTTGTTTTCCTCATTAAAAGCATCAAACGACTTGATTGAGAAATTTTAATTCAATTTATTTTGTGTATTATAATGATTCCTTTAAACAGTTATTATCTGTTAATAATTATTACATTACTGATATCATGAAAATGAAGATGTTCAATTAATATGTATATGTATATATATAAATATATATATAAATATATATATAATATATATATATATATATATATATATATATATATATATATATATATATATATATATATATATATATATATGCATGTATAAAATGACTACGAATGTTATCTCATCCCCCTTGGTCAAAAGTGAACCAAAAAATTCGCCCGATTTCCTTGATATAGTTTGAATAAAGCTATATTCAAAAGAAAATATTGGGAATAGTAATGCATCATCATTAAAGTGTCATAATATCTATTATAATCCATGTTTTCACTTTCTTCGGGTCTGTCATCGATTCATCATAAATGTTATTGTGCGGGTAATTATTGTGGTTCCGCCGTTGTATGAAAAGTATCCATATGAAATCATAGACTATTATTGTCCATACTTTTTGTATACGACAATTTTTGTATATTCAACAAATCGTTCTAAACTCATCACCAAAAAAATATTTCTCAGTGTGATGATTGGTTGGCCAAGCTACTATGACAACTAGAGAAGTTGTGGGCAAAATATATAATACTGAGGACAACAAAATTTTGGGAGACACGTTTTAGTCCTTCACTCACAACAATATGGGATATCACTTGCTGAATCCATATTTGCCAGCTGTCATCACCAGGGTTACCGTTTCTATGAAATTCTACTTGATTTAGGATTAACAATTCTTCTATTCTAAGGAAAAAAACACCTAGTCTAAAGAACATAGGAAAGTATCATCTCATATTCCTTCATAATATGTATATGATAATTCTGCAAAATCATTCCATTTTCAAATGAAAAACGTCTGTAACATAAATGCCGTATCCATTGAACTGTCAACAATAAATAGAAGACATTGTTGTCACTTCCATCAACAATAATGTTCTCATCATCCAACTAATTATAGACCTTGGTCATGCATTTACAATAGAAAAACAGTGTCCAATATTGGATATGAAAATGAGAGTTCTAGCGTGGCTGTATAGAATATTATCAAGTCGAAACACGGTATCGTTAGTGATGTTGAATAGGGGAGACGGTCGATCGGGTCCCGCCAATCGAGTCGATTATGTTTCACTTTCTCTGACCGACTTTGGGTTGTCTCACGATTTGACATACTTGTCGGAATCGCCGTGCACGATTCTCTCGCCGACGGATTATTTTAAACGTGGCGCGCCAAACCGCATCTTCCCCCTCCCCCACCCCCCCACCACTCTTGGTTGTCGTGGTGATCGTGCTGATGGGTGATAAGAGGATGGGCGAGGCGTTATATAACCAGTCTTCAATATTACATGTTTTACTGAATTATACAATAAAACTCATCAAATTTGGATATTTTATTTATACTATTTTTATCCGTTTTAACGAGCCAGTTTTATTAATGTTAGTTAAGTACTGATCCACTTACTATTTGTTAAACTACGAAAATAAAATATGTGACCGAGGGTGATAACAATTTGATCGGAATCTGCTAAATATTGCTTAATCTACCGACTATCAATTCGTGAAACTAGTTCGTACTGTAATGAATATTCAAAAAGTCGGTGTGTTATGCTTGTATATATATATATATATATATATATATATATATATATATATATTTATATATATATATATATATATATATATATATATATTATATATATATATATATATATATATATATATATATATATATATATATATATATATATATATATATATATATATATATATATATATATATATAAAGTGTAATTTTCCGAAGTTATCATTTTGGTACACAAAAAATAGAAATTGATGCTTTGACTTAATTTTTTATTTGATTAAACTTCATTATTCAAGGTGAGGAAGTCGAGGATTTTGGATCATGAACAGATTAACTTTCGTTACCGGTATTTGATTATCTTTCCAGATATTTTCATTTTCATACGTATTGAAATATTTCAATATAATTCGTATAATATAATTCGTATTCAATATAATAATTCGTATTTTAATATTTAATGAAATATTTCAAAGTGGTTTTTGAGATCGTATTCGAACAACAAACATATATGTTTCATACTATTTTCAATTATTAATAAAAATTGTGTGCGTCATGCGTATCTATATGAATGCCTTCTTTTGTATGAAGTCTTGATAGATATTACCGGTGATGTTATTGCCAATTGGTCACATTTTACTATTATTTTATTCATGAAGATTTCAGGAGTTGTAGGAGAGTCGATCAAGTAGCATTGAGAGAAGGTAGAACTGCTTTATTGACTCTGGTTTTACATTGACATTTCAGTAATGTATTTTTTACTCATATTGAGTTAACGACACACTGCACTGATGATCACGATGTATTGGCGTCGGTGAATGATATATGAGATAATGAGATGAGAAGTTATTTTATCAGGTGTTAACCATCCCAGTATCAACCTGGACCCCTATTCCTGAGATAAATGAGAAGTGAGAAAAATAAAAGTGAGTGAGAAAACGATTATCTCACTTAAAATGACCGATTAGTAATGGTAAATCGGCCATTTTGAGTGAGATAATCGTTTTCTCACTCACTTTTTTTTTCTCACATCTCATTTATCTCAGGAATGGGGGTCCTGAACGACAGAGAGAAACCACGAAAAACCCCTGTCACGATGTTCGACCATGGCGGAAATCGAACCCCGGTTTCCTGAATGACGGTTCATTGTGCTAATCACTCGACCACATGTCTCAGTATTTAGTAACTTACGTCAACTAGGCGTAATCGGGTTGACCACCATTATAGCGAAGAAAATCCCCAAATTTGGTAACCCGTGACGCGAATTCAAAATCTCGTATCGCGTATAACTGTTATTATTCGAATATTAACAGGACAATATTCTAGTATTGTGATGATAATCGAGTTTTTGACGACTCCACCCTGAATACCACCCAAGTCAATCATTCTTGATTTCCTTTTTTAGATACTGATTATTATATAAACTTAGTTACAACTTTTACATCTCCTACTAGATCGCTTGCATATCTATCTGTTGCATCTCACGCCTCGATCCTTTATCACCATTCAATCACCACGATCACCATAATAACCGTGAGGATCAGGATGGTATATCACCCGGCTTGGATATGGTTGTTTGTAATTCTTTCATTTATGTTTGTGTCCATTTGAGAACATGGCGTGTATTATTTGTTTGTTGGTTACTCCATAATTGTTTATTTGTTTCAATAATTAATTGTTTAATTGTTTATAATTTGTTTAAATATTTATATAATTTGGGCCTATTTGAAATAATATTTATACTATAATATTCAAAATAGTATTCATATATATATATATATATATATATATATATATATATATATATATATATATATTCATATATTTATATATTTATATTTTTTTACATTTACTCACAAAATGAATTGAGAGTTGGAATTATTATTGTCTTCATAAAATCATTCTCAAAGATATTTCTAGAAAATGTTATTTGAATTTGAATTCAGGATGGAAAATAATTTAATGGGCTTGTGATGTACAACAATGGGCTTCTCTAAAGTGACGTCACACATTGTTGTAGTAAATTAATATCGATGTCACCCAAAATATTTTATCCAATCACAACTCCATATTATGTTGTTGGTACTCAATATTTTCTTATTGCTATGGTGACTTCAAAAACTTGATAATGGAAAGATTTGTGAAAATACGAATTTTCAGTATAGAAAATTATATTGTAGAAAATTTGAATGCAAAAAAATGTGGATTCATTGAGGACATGATTATTCCATCGAAATATGTTATCACGTCTTAAATGAATGGTAAACCCACCACATAGCTTTCTATTGATATAGCTCAAATTTATAATTCAACATTGGTGGAGGTGCCGGGTCGTTTCCTATATTTGTGTTCCCAAAACACACTCCAGCAAAGTGATTTCATGCTGACAAAAGTGATATCACTATTATTTAATTAATTATGAAAACCTAATAATTAAATGTTATAAGTTATGTAATAAGTTAACTTAGTAATAAGTTATGAATAACTTAAAAAGTTAATAATTACGCAAATTGTCCCATGACCAAATAAGTTTCATCTGTATAATTTCAAAATGATCATTCGAAATTCATCATGAAAATATATTTTGATTGTTTATGATACTATGAAGAATCAATTATATCAAAATGCAGTCATATTTTCTGAAAAAAAAATTCTTCATAATTTCTCACATCCTTCACATTTATTTTCATCAATAAGAAACTAATATCTAATATCAAGAAACACAATTCAGATTATTGATTACGATGAAAAAATCTGTGTACTTGCAAATCAACAATGATATAATTGGTCTGTGTACAATGAGCCTACAAATTGTAGAATATAAGTGACGTATATTAAGTGAAATACCCTTCGGCCATCCTTTATAGTTGAACTAAACGTTTACATACACTTCTCGTCACGTGACATGATTTACACAAAATTTAAATTCAGATGAACTCCACGCATATCTTATTAGACGAGCTTTAGCGAGGATTCAATTTGACATACTGAAAAAAATTTGTGTTCGTTTTTATATTTTTTTTTAATTTTATTTTTTTCATGTTTTTTTCGGTTCTCCACAGGTCAAACGGCTACAGCTATCAACTTCAAACTTTTTTTATAATGGTTCCTCATATAACTTAGATCTGTGTAGTTTTGCGGCATTATCGGATGATAACTTTTTTTTATGAGAATTTTAGAAATTTCAAAAATACCCATTAAAATAACACGGCGGAAAAAAAAGAAAATGTTTTTATTTTCCGAAAAAAATGAAATTTTGCGTGAAGTTGAGTTACATTCTGATACACATTTCTGAAAACATTCAGCTTGATCGGGTGAGCCATTTCGAATGAAAATCATAAAATGTGCTAAATTGGTACCACTCGAAGCAGTTTTGACCCATTTCTAACTTAAATGTCACCCAATTGGCAAATGTAGGCAGAAGTTGGGCCAAAAAATCGTCATACTGTTACTATCCGCTCGCCTAACAACGCATATATGGCGTTTTCTTAGTAACTCTAATTCATTCACAGACTGTAGACAAAGTGTGTTCGCCTCTTTCCATCGTACTGCGCATAATGTCAGTATTTATTTTTTCCATGATGCATTATAATGTAGCTTGATCAATCATTGTATGTGCCCTTACGTGTACTTATACGTGTATGCATTACACCCAACATAATCAATTACAAAAATACTCTCAAATCATCGAGTCTGTTTATACAACTCTGCCTTTCATAACACCATATTGGATCGTCTCGTTTTTACCCAGACACGTAATATATAGGTTATCTTGAATACATAACTACAATTTTATTTTTGTTATTTTATTGAAAAATAATATTTTAATTCAGCGTTTACTGATTTGATTCAGTGGAATTATGTAGGCTATCAGTGAGTTGGGTAAACAACAGAAGAAATATTCCAAGAACGACAATTAAATAAACAAAAAGAGAAAAACATCTTATCAAAGATTGATAACAATATTGAAAATGAAGGACTTTATTGAGTAGTTCAACTGAATAAATAATAGATGGTTTTAAAATGTTTTGTTTTTTTGATAACATTGAAGATAAATTTGGTGAAAATGTAATTCTTTAAAATATATTAGGAGAGGAATTAAATATAAATACCGATGAAAAAGTTTTGAGAAGTTTTTTGTAGCAATTATATCCATATCTTGTATTAAGAGGCCGCAGGCGCTCGTATTTCACGCCGCAAACTCTCACGGCCGTAATTTTTGTGATATCAATATAAATGTTTTTGCATTCTGTTAGTAATTGAAAAACAAAGGTTACCGTGAATACAGAATTTTGTTTCAAAAATTTGTGATTTTTCAAATTCTTCAAATGGAAAATGGAAAAATTTCTAATTTACGAAAACCTAGATACTTATTTTTTAATACCGAAAAAAAATATAGAATGTGAAATATATCAGAAGTGTGAGCTAGGGAATTAACGGCGTTTATGTGAATCTGAGTTCGGCGGGCTAGTCTACGGGTGGCGCCTAGCACACGATGCATGTTAAACTAGAGTCTGAAGCGAGCGAACAACGAGCCCGTGTAGAGCGCCTGCGGCCTCTTAAGCTTATACATAATACGCCCATTAGCTATTTTATTTAAATTTGCTTTCTGGTATCAATTAAAAGCTTGGTTTAAGGGAAACTGAAAGTTGGTCATTTTGTTGTTTCTCAACGGTGACCATGATTATCGATCGAGCTGATGATCAACCAAACTTTATGATTCACTGTTATATAGATATTTGTAAAGAGATTTCCAATACAGCTTTTCACTTTTTTCATTCATTGAATTAAATTTTCCAACATTACCATTGATCATAATTATTAAATGTAATTTTTGTATTCATGAAAACTTGTAATAGGAGAATAATTCAGACACTGTACATATAGGCCACTCAATTATCTCGTTTTTGTTATTTTATGAAAAATTATACTTTCAGTTTACGCGCTGCTAGAATTACCCAGGCCTGCGTATCTGGTAAATCGGTATACCTTTAGGAGATTAATTTTTTAATGTGACTGCAATAAATACCTCCAGCAATCAATCTGGGACGATGATTTGAATTCCATCAATGTGTATTCATTTTTCTAATCATTCATTAGCAGTAGTATTTCATTTCAGTAGGGTAATGGTTTTACCGTATTCTATAAATATATTTCAACACTTGTTTATTTAAACAAAAGTAACCAACTTATAAAATAATAATTGGGCACAGACAAAATGAGAGAGCATGCAATAATCTTGAATAAAAAATTTGAAGGAAATTAAGAATAATTATTTATCAATCAAACAAAAATGTGAATGAATAAATAAATGAAGTATCCATTAAAAATATTTCAATTTCAATTATTGTGTATAACATCAATCATAGGCATCGATTGGAAATTCTTGAAATCAAATTTTAAATAAAATGTATTGACATACACAAAGAGTGAACAAGTTCTCAAAAGCTGTTGGATTACAAATAGTTACATAATCGGGTTTCCTAGTTTTGAATCTGGGAATATGGAATCTGGTAGTTTCGAATCTCAAGAACGATGTGTGTTTGAAAAACATCATATCATTGTAATTTCTCCTGGAGTAGAAAATTTTGACAATTTAATATTTTTCAAAGTAATATTTGATATATTATCTGATTATTTGATTATTATTTGTTATATTTGATATATTTGCTAGGACATTTTTGTTACACGTCATTTCGTCCTATCCTGGAATCTTGATGGACATGTGTATTTTAATAATTTTTAAAACGGTCAGTAAGCCACTGTATGCCGAGTAGGCCTATACTCTAAAATATGCTTAAAAATTTATTTTCTGAGGTTATGCAAGATCACTATTAAAACAAAACTTTTTAATTTTATTATGAGAATAATACCTAATTGGAGCAATTATGTCATTTCACAAAGAAATAAATACTATTCTCACTGATCTAGTTTAATTTACAGTGAATAGCAAATTAATACAAATGAATACCTTCTTATGCGAAGGTATATGAATATGCTAAATTAGTGACGTCACTGCTTATTTTGCTAATTATTTAATTATGTACGCTGCTAGTTAAATTTGCTTAATTGGTCATTATTTGAGTACTCGTTGTATAGTTATACTCAACTAGTTCGACAAATATGGTTCAACATTCCAGCTACAAGTGTTAGCAAAGCGTTGAAGAAATTATGATTTAAAGATGAATTTGTTATCACTGAAATTTGACAAGAGCTTACTATTTTATCGATTTGACATAGAGAAAATATAAAATTCAATCTCTCCTTTCATGTGGTAGTAATAATATATTGCGGTTTTTTGAGATTGTCATTATTAAAATTATAATAAATGATAAACATCGATCTCCCGGTTCCAACATGTCAGGTCAAGGGGTGTTGAACACAATTATCTGGTGGCCTACCCTGTCACATCATCTTCCTCGTCTTCATCCTCTTCTTCACTTTCTTGCTTGCTTTCCCTTCTTCTCCACATCTTCCCATATACCTCCTCTTCTCCCCACAATTCCATTCATCCGGTCCCTCCATCTTCCTCGTGGTCTTACAGCTTTTTTCTATACTCTATAATATTCTTTCGAATTTTTTTCTGGATTTTCTCTCCAGTTCCATTCTGGTCCATACCATCTCTGTCACCTTATCAATATTATTTTCAACACTTTTAATTAATCACCTATCCCTAGTGTCGCTACTTTTCTTATTCTATCCACCTTTTACGCCTATCATGCTTCTTAAAATTATCGAAATGAAAGAAAAGCATAAATATAAATGAAACAAATAAACGAAATATATAAACACATAGTTTCATTGACTTTATATATCTTAATATTTCATCGACAAATGAAACATGAAATATTTTTCATTGCATCTCCATACACTCTCTCTCAACCTCGTATCTTCTTCAATAAAGCGTATATATTCTCTCTCTGTTATTACCAATTAATTATACCACCTATTCACACTAATTGCCATCTTGATAAAGCAGCCACCTTCTTCTACCGGCCGTGCTGATGTAACCCAGGTTTCCGGCATGCACCTTGTCTATAGTTATGAGTGCACTGGCATTATACTGACTATACAGCGGGCAATAATGACTCCTGCATAATAGACGCGTAATAGATAAATAATAATTAATTGACCGTTATAAACAGGGTTATAAGAGCTTATTACATTCGCTGGCAGATCTAGTGCCGATTATTAACTGCAGGCAGCATTAGGTATATATATATATATATATATATATATATATATATATATATATATATATATATATATATATATATATATATATATATATATATATATGTATAAATAGATTTATAATCTTCGAAAGGAGTTTACTAAAATAAATGTTTGCCAAACATGGTTAACAATTAAATTGTCCAATTAACAATTATACCGTATAGTAATAAAATGTGTAGTTCGTTGGATGGGAGAACCGCATATGGTCTATCTTTTTCGAAACAATTATATATATATATATATATATATATATATATATATATATATATATATATATATATACATACCATATATATATGTATATATATATATATATATATATATATATATATGAATATATATATATATATATATATATATATATATATATATATATATATATTATATATATATATATATATATATATATATATATATATATATATATATATATATATATATACATATATACATACATATATACATATATACATACCATATATATATATATATATATATATATATATATATATATATATATATATATATATATATATATATATATATATATATATAAATATATATATATATATATTGCAATATATATGGAATATTTATTATTCGAAAACCATAAGAATACAATTTCGAAATCACAAGCAACATACATATAAGGTACAGAAATATCAACGAGTAAGCGGGAAATAAATAAATAAATGAATAAATATAATATGCCATTGTTTGTTTTCAAAAACGATTAATCTCACAAAAATTGTATCAATTGGCATTATTATAATTATCTTAGATACAATTATAGGACGTAAGTAAGTCAGTTTTTATTCCACGGAGCTTATATGCGCAACAATATTAGCACAACTGCACAAGCAACAATACAAGCACAATGGAAAAGGGAGGTTCAGGCTTTTATTTGAACAAAATCATTTTTCCCCAGTTGGGATAAAAATAATAATAATAATGAGTGCTTTATTTCCCATTTCTTTTTCATAAAACAACACAATCAAACAAGAAAACAAGATAGCTAGACTCGTCAAGGGCGATCTTGAACTGTAAAAAAAAGTGTTTCTCATAAATTTCACTCATTTCACCAACAGTAAATATTAAATTCATAGCTCAACACAGAAATATAACTAAAAATTCATCTACAAACTCAGATAATGTCAACAATTCAATTTGTTTCGTTATCATCACCTGCTCAATCATATCATCGGATAACCAAGGAGTTGATGGGGTCGTTAAGCAAACAATCATCATCGCATCCGTAGACAGCCTCATTGGGTTTGAATAACGAGATATGTAAATACATGATTTTAGAACCATTTTTGTCTATCACATCTCTGCTCACTCATGCATATAGAAAGTATTTGTATACACTTTCCTAAATAAATCTTCTAAAAGGTTAATTTTGATATATATATATATATATATATATATATATATATATATATATATATATATATATATATATATATATATATATATATATATATACATATATATATATATATATATATATATATATATATATATATATATATATATATATATATATATATATATATATATATATATATATATATACAGAGATCGGAGAAGTTATAGTAATATAAGCTCAGTAATAATAATAATAATAATAATAATAATAATAACATTATAACAACATGTTATAGCTGTATACAGCTATCCTTACAGCATGTTATCTACAAGATGAATCTTAGTTCAACATGTTAACATCATTAACGTTTGTCAGGATTATTAATTGCTTGAAAAGAAGATTTGTAAAAAGTATGAACTTGGCGTAGCAAACATTACACTATGGGAGTTGACGGAGCAAAACTGACGGTCGTCAATGTTGATATGTGGGAAAGGCGGTCGTTCGAGACGTGCAATAATCATATGAGGTGAACGACGTCCATCTATATATATATATATATATATATATATATATATATATATATATATATATATATATATATATATATATATATATTACCTTTTACCGAGATACGTAACTCTTGCAGCTGATAGCGACACATGCTCGTTTCAATCTCGGGGGTCATATTGGACATTTACAAATAGTATCCAAGCAATGTATCTTATATTATCACTAATATATATGTCGAATATGGCGGAAACTTGCCGGCTTACAAAGCGGTGTGAATCTACTGAGACACAAATATGTACGCCTTCTTAAGAGTCTATGGGAGTCGCTTTAGCGAAATATTAGTTTTTTGGCTGATAACTTTTGAACGGTATGAGATATCGAAATTATCAATATTCTCATGTGTCATGATAGTTTTCATTGTTTGCAAGTCTACGCCAAATCAAGAACAAGAACTAAATTTTGATTTGTTTTCAATATGGACTTCAGTCAAGTAACAAACGACAAACAATAATTACCATAGCAATACAGCGAACTGGATCCCTATTCCTTAGTTAAATGAGATGTGAGAAAAATAAAAGTGAGTGAGAAAACGATTATCTCACTTAAAATGGCCGATTTACCATTAACAATCGGCCATTTCAAGTGAGATAATCGTTTTCTCACTCATTTTTATTTTTCTCACATCTCATTTATCTCAGGAATAAGGGTCCTTGGTGGACATACCAAACATTCTGATTGGTCAATTCCAACTGATGGACATTGTTGTCTTTCAATTTCAACAATGAGTGACGTCACTATAGATAGAAGCCCAACCATTATAATCAGCTGTTCCGCTGAGATTTTTTCAGAACGTAATAACACCTTTCATTTCTACAATCTTCATTTGATTTCCATGACAAATATCACTTGTTGCATCAACGCTCAGTAGCTATTATTAATACTTGTGAACAGGAGTGTACCTAGCGGTTTTTAATTATTAGTTTTATCAAATGTTATTAATGTACATATTAATATGAATAAATTGTGCATCTGATGTTCATAATCACTGTATGTGGAGCACTGTATAGAGATGATCGAACGAACCACCTGTACGTTAATGGTGTGGTATAGGGCAAACGGTTGATCGAAACCTTCATCTCCCATGGATACATGTATGTGTATTTTCAGACAAGGTTTAATACTAGTTTGATTGAGTTTTTTTTATTTTTTTTTATCTGAATGTTTTTAACTAACTGTTCTTAGTAAACGCACGGCTTCTAATTTCTCGATGTTTACTTCGAAACATATCTTTTAACTGGCAGTCCATGCAGTTATTTCCAGTTTTATCCCATAGTAGCATATACATTATTTTATCACTTTTGATATCAGTTTTCACATATTTACTTCGTTATTATTCATTGTGTATATATATATATATATATATATATATATATATATATATATATATATAAATATAAATATAAATGTGAATATATATATATATATATATATATATATATATATATATATATATATATATATATATATAAATATAAATATATATATATATATATATATATATATATATTTATATATATATATATATATATATATATATATATATATATATATATATATATATATATATATATATGTATATATGTATATATATATATATATATATATATATATATATATATATATATATATATATATATATATATATGTATATGTATATATATATATATTATATATATATTTTTTTTTTTTTTAATATATATATATATATATATATATATATATATATGTATATATATATATATATATATATATATATATATATATATATATATATATATATATATATATATGTTTATATATATTCATAGAATTACATTTGTTTTCATGCTGGTATTCATTAATCTTATATACTACGCCTCGGTAAAATAAAGCATAACAAAATCATCGTTATCACATTTTTTTTACGTATTTTGTGAAAAATTAAAACAAATAGATGATAACCTCCACCAACTTTTATTATTAGATGAGTAAAAGCGATATGGCACAATTTTACCGTAGGCCTAGTTGAAAAAAAACTTTTTTTTTTGCATTAACAGGTTAATCATAAGAATAAATTGTGATGAAATTTGGTATGGGCCTACACGTATGTCATGATCTAAATATTAGTACCTTACTGTATACTTTTTAGGAAAAATCGGTTCGATTATGAAAAGAATCATTGGCAAAATTTGAAATTCGTAAAAAATGAAGTGTAATGAAAACAGTGAAGACCACTTTTTTATGTACACATCACCTGATTTATACAAAAATGTTACACATTATTACAAAGTTTTACATAAATCGGTTCAACCGTTTTGAAGAAAAAATAATGCCATATTTTCTCGATCAAATGTAAAATAAAATAATCCAGGGTTACAATAACACATATCAATCAAAATGATCAACATGGCACGCCTACAGCTGATTGGAGCTGCATAATGAAGGCATTATGATTCAATAGTTCGGATTTAATACTATAGACTTGAAAAGTTTCAAATAAAGGTATATATTGTTTAGGTTCACACTCATCATTTGATCAAATATTACCGATTCCGTTTTTAAGTTCAAATTTGAAATTCATTATCGAAATCGACAGAGCACTTTAAGCTGAAGTTTTAGATTTAGTTTTAGTCCTAGAACTTGGTCCAAAAGTGTATTAAACGTTCTCAATACGTGAATATATCTACACCCAAAGTACCCCCCACCCCCACTACCAACCTCCCCATTAATTGGCTCAAGACGCTAATGATTGTTCTTTGCGAGATGACATAACGTGATGGCATTGCCGCGACCTTGGCCACGTGCTATGGGGAACCGACTATACCATCCACGAGCCGGAAATACAGTCGCTACGACCTTGGCCTTCAATCAGCCAAGAGGTGACGTCAGCCAGCAAGAGATGCAACTAAATGCATCGGACTGCACCAACCGAGCACAGAGACTTTTCACGCGGCCGTGAACAGCAAGAGCGAGAGAGAGACAGAGAGTTGTTTATTCGATCAATAAAATACAACAATACAATTTTCTTATTCAATAAAATAAATGGTTTTCACACAGAGAGAGAGAGAGAGAGAGAGAGAGAGAGAGAGAGAGAGAGAGAGAGAGAGAGAGAGAGAGAGAGAGAGAGAGAGAGAGAGAGAGAGAGAGAGAGAGAGAGAGAGAGAGAGAGAGAGAGAGAGAGAGAGAGAGAGAGAGAGAGAGAGAGAGAGAGAGAAGGAGAAAAAGAGAGATATCTTGTCAGTTTCTAGCGACGAAAAAAGCTTGAAACTATACAAGGGTATACCTATTCGTTTAATTTTCTATAGTAATAGTAAAATATAATGAGTAAAAAATTTAATAAGTAAAATATATAGTAATAGTAAAATATCAATAGTATTTTTTGAATAGTGTCGATGGTGTGAATCCAAAATATCATATAGAAATACTTGAAATTGTGATTTGAGAACACATGTTGGGGGGGAAGGTCATTTATTCATTGATGTGTGACACAATGCTCGACACCACCTGTGAGAAGAGCACAAGTCCGTGGTATTTCAATAATGATAATTATTAATTACCTTCCATCTGATTGAATTTCTACAGTAGGTTTCAATATTTTATAAAGGGTTGCTGTTGATTTGAATATTTTCGATCGATTCGACATTTTGGGCTTTCGATTCGATGTCAAATTAGAATATTCGATATTCGATTAATTCGATATCAAAACGATGATCGATATAGAATTTAAAAATCGAAAATGACTGAAAATGAATGATAGATAGTTGAATATCTAATGGACAAAAAGAGTTGAAAGAGTGAAGTATATAATTTATATTATATAATTTAATATATATATTATTGTAAAATGGGTGGAAAATGAATTGAAACTGAAATAGTATTATTACATGATCGAGGAATCATTTCATCCAACCTAGAATTTTTCCCATTCGATATTTTCGATTCGATTCAATATTTGTGATAATTGATTCGGTGTCGATGGAAATTTGAAAATTTCTATATTTATATTTATTGATATTCTATATTGAAGTTTCAATATCTTTTGCAATTTTCATATCAAACTGCAACTCCAATTCCATAACTTTACATTATGTGTCATATGACAACCATTATGTATCTTATAGTCTTTATTTCTATTAAATATTTGTATATCACATTTTGTTGCAGAGCTCGTAGTTAGAAATGTACAGTAAGAGAGCGGATATATTTCTCGATAGTTTATATGATTTACTGCTAATTGGTGAATACAATAATACATTTAGTATATATAAATCTTATGCCATGTAGTTATTATAACATTTTATTATTTCATGTACAGAGTACCGGTTTGTTAAAAGAAGAAACTAGTTCGACTTTTCTTTTTAGTATAAATTATGGCGCGGGACTTGGCTCCCGTCGAGCTGCCACTCTACTTTTTTTTTTTTAATAACATCGAAACTTGATACAAAACCATTGTTCCCCAATTAAGGCTGAGGATGAAAGATAGGATCGTTTGGACGGGGCACCACATGGGCGATCTTACCACCCATTTTGATTATTTAAAACTAATGAACTAAAAAAATAACAACAATAAAAAATTATTAGTAATTTTAATTATGAATTATTAATTAAAATTAAATAAGAAAAAAATAACAAAATTATTGAATGAGTGAAAATAAAAATAAATTTCACTATTGAAAAATGTGTAAATACTAAATTTTTACGTCCATTGTTGATTTTTTTCCAGTTCTGGCATGATAGTTGTCCATGTGCCAAATTTGAAGTATATACAATCAACATCAGCAAAGATAGGATTCTCACCTGAGTTGTTTCCTTAAGGGGATTAATTAAGGAAACAACTTCGAAGAAGTACTTGCTGTGTATTATAATTAAACAACTTACCATTGAAGATTTAATTCAAGTGTTTCTTACTGTCGCATTCACATCATTTTAATTATATTCATCAACGTGAAAATTAAACATGAAATCATCAAAATCTGAAAGTTGAAGAAAGTGTTATTTTTTACTGGAAAATTACAGGTCGTCATTCTTTCACGTTTTGTTGAAAAAGATGTCGTCTGTGAGAATGAAAATATATAATCATCAATGTTTTCTATGCAAATAAGACTAAAAAAAGTAAAATCAGACTCTTAATTTGTCTCATTTTGATTAACTTGACACAGTCATTGTTCCCCAAATAATGCTGAAGAAGGCGTGTTATACCTCGTTCGCACTAGGATCTCTAACTGCAGTTAAACTAACTGCAGTTAGCATCATGGATGACACCGTTCTTAACTGAGTTAAAGTGTTCACACTGACAGCGATGAAATGGTTGTTAATTTTTATATTGCATTCAGAGATTTACAGATTTTCTGTTGATATCTCGCCTTGTTTTTGAACAAAGCCATCTGTATAATTCGGAAGATGTGAATAATCAATGTGACGATACGAATGATGTTGCTCTTTGAGAAGGCGGTGAATTTTGAACGCAGTTATCTAACTGAGTTCTAGAAACTTAGTTAAGACATAACTAGAGTTAACTACTAACCAAGTTACGTTCATATTGTAACTTAACTAACGTTATCTACTTAACTGTAGTTAGATTCTGTAATGTGAACGAGGTATTAGGATCCTCCCAACGGGGCACCACAAGGGCGATCTTAGTTCTGATGATAATATAAATTATTCAACGAACTGTAAATAGTCGATAGAAATGATGAGCTATTCAAAAAATGTATGTTGAAGAAAAGATTATCTCTTCAGTCATCTTTATTCATTTTCTATTTCTTATCATGTTTCTGAAATTGATTTCCACTGAAATCGTTTTCATAGAACGAATTCATAATTATTCTCGGAACACTTTATCAACTTCTTTTTCAAAACACATTTTTTTTGTAATTGTAATTAAAATTAATTGTTTTCTATACGTCTATCACTAACTCCCAATGCCTTTCTGACACTTGAAATAATATCCTCGGCCTAGCTAGCTTCAAGAGATTAGAATATTGATCGGTCAAAATTCACTAAGAACTATGGCAACATGTCCAGTCTTTGTGCATTTCCATTGTTGTTAGGCCCCATTGTATCCAACTAAGCATTACCGAAACCTGAGTTTAAATCTATTGATCAACTTGGATACGAATGTCATTTTCCCCCTAATCCTAGGTTTAGTTATATACCTCGGATTAAAGCTTTGATGAAACCGGTACTCAGCACAAAATCATAGCCCTGCCCATGAGCTAACTACAAAATATGATACATTTTTGCAGTCAAAGAGACCGTGACTTTGTTATTATTTTGTGTTGCCATAGCATTCAGCTATTTCAGCAAACATTATCCAATCATAGTTTCTTGTAGCTAGATCAGTCTAGGAAGTTAATTGATGTCGTAGACGCGGTAATAATCCAAGAATCTAATTTCCCATCAAACTATTTTCCACTTTTGCTGATAACGATCTGCATATCGCTGTCATAAACTATTATATAAGTTATTAATTATGTAAGTCGATATTATTGTGATTATTCATTTATTTATTTATAATAACCTGAATATTTATTCGAGCATGAAACTATACAATACAGTATAATAATATGATACGTTATAACGCAGTTTCGACCTCTTTTTTTTCATATGAAATAATTGCTATCATAATTATCAGCATAATAGGAGATCCGTGAGAATAAACTGTCATATCTCTTCCATCGATGACGCTTGCGTAGTGATGCAGTTTCATTTGAATGCGTGATGGAAGAATACTGGGCAAACGCCACAGTGGTGTTATTGAATGGGAAACGGACAATTTGCCAGGCTAGGTTTCTATATTGATGGTAGGTTAGGTTAGAGAAGGCTGGAATAGGTTTTGAACTTTTTTTTTTAATAACATCGAAACTTGATACAAAATCATTGCTTCCCAATTAAGGCTATGGATGAAAAATGGGATCGTTTGAACGATCGTTTTTTAGAGGATTGGTTTTAAACTGGCTTGGCAAATTTTCCCTTGGCAAATTGGGTAAATTTTCCTTTAGCAAATTGTTTCCTGGAAAATTTTCCCTGGAAAATTATCCCTGGAAAATGGTCCCTGGAAAATTGCCCCTGGAAAATGTTTCCTTGAGAATTTTCCCTGGAAAATTTTCCCTGGAAAATTGTCCCTGGAAAATTGTCCTTGGAAAATTGTTCCTGAAAAATTGTTCGTCACTCGTTATTGGATATAAGCGTGGATAAATAAAAGTGAAATTATTTTTCAAATTAGCATTGATTGTTATCTATTTGTTTACTCGTTTATTTAATGTTGCTCAGCGGCCCTTCCAATCAGATATAGGTTATATGTGGGTGCGAATGAGCGGGTGATAATGCAGCGATGAAGTGATGATAGATGGAGGACGTTCACAAAACCCATGCCTTATGCGGGACGCGAACCCACGTCTGTCGAATGGCCATCATTTTCTTTTTGACATCACCAACAATAAGATTTTCTATAAATAATAATGAATGGATGAAAGACAATACAATAAAATTATATTTCCATCCGTCCAAACGATTCACACTTTCATTAATCGGGCAACAATAATTTTTTTTTTTTTTAATAACATCGAAACTTGATACAAAATCATTGTTTCACAATTAGGGCTATGGATGAAAGATAGGATCGTTTGAACGGGGCACCACAAGGATCTTACCACCCCATTTTGATTATTTAAAACTAACTAGTCAAACGCGAAATATGCGTTGTAAGATGAGCGAGATATCTGAATAGGGTATAAAAGTCCTTGAAGTAGTTCTACCCTTGCTACTTTATCGACTCAGGTATTCTACACACCTTGATATCTGAATAAGCTATTGAAGTCGTTAAAGTAGTTCCACTCTTGCCACTTCATTGACTCTGGTATTCTACACACCTTGACGCATATAAAAAATACTTCATTGTTGGTCAACTCTTGAATCTAGAAAGCAGTGAAT
This sequence comes from Brachyptera risi, assembly GCA_964007535.1. Classification (NCBI taxonomy): domain Eukaryota; kingdom Metazoa; phylum Arthropoda; class Insecta; order Plecoptera; family Taeniopterygidae; genus Brachyptera; species Brachyptera risi. The sequence continues at coordinate 25,441,740 of OZ023337.1, forward strand.
CTCGACAACTTAATTCTGTCGCAATTTTTATGATATATTTTATGAATATTAACAGTCATTTTATTTTTTTTCTTCAAAACGACTGATCAGAATTGCTTAAAAAATCGTAATAATGTGTAAAATCCATGTATACACATTTAGAGAAAATTTCATCCCATTTGGAGAGATTTTATTTTTCAACATTTTCCGCCCAGCCAAATCTTATGGGGTTTTTAGAAACTTTGAGATGATGTATCTCAAAATCGGTCCGACCGATTCATCCCAAAAACTATACAGTTCTAAGTTGGATGAGTTTGCGTGTCCAAAAAAAGTTTCATGTTGATCAGTCAACCCTTGCGACCTGTGGAGTGCTTACAAACAAAAAAAAAAAAAAAAAAAAAAAAAAAAAACACACAGACAAAGCCCTATAAGAGTGGGATGGAGACTTCGCTACGCTCATCAATGATCTTCAGCACCAGGACTGCGCTGTCTGTGACCATAATTTTTCGCCGTAGATAAAAGTCTTTCAGTATAAACACACGAATGTTGATTTCATCCACTTTGAACTAGGTCTCTTAGGCAATGATCACTTCTTTCCATTGACTACAATTTTGTCTCAAATTTCGATGTTGAAAAAAAAATGATATGAAAAATATTGTATTGACTCGAACGTATAATGGTAATGTTGAGTTCTAATGACAAGGCACTGGAATAATATCGCAGCTTCTCCTTGAACTCTCGCCGTGGAGTCGAGGACGATTGCCATTATTAACTTGTTTATACGAACACTATTGATGTTTAATATTCAATTTGAAAATAAAACGGTGTGAATTAGCCACAGAAAAAAAGATGGATAGAAAAAGTAATGATATAGTTGACTATCGACTACAACTCTCAATTAATTCGCTAAATGAACAATAATTATGAATTCATTGATAACATGAGTGAAGATTTATTTTCCCGACACAATTGATTTAATGGGGAATGTGAATAGACTTTTTTTTACTATTTTATGTGGTAAACAGTAACTAAAAAGCAATGGATTATTTCTTTTTTCTCTTTTCTTTATTTTTTTTTACAATTATGGTCACAGACCACATATCCCGGTGTTGAAGTTCATTAGTTTCAAATAATCAAAATGTGGTGGTAAGATAGCCCTTGTGGTGCCCCGTCCAGACGATCCCATCTTTCATCCATAGACTTAATTGGGCAACAATGATTTTGTATCAAGTTTCGATGTTATTAAAAAAATATATTTCAATGAGAACTCATTGTTCAAGACATATGACTCGGATTTGCATAAAATCACACACTACATCACGATACGTCATAGGGCAGGAGCGTCATTTATTTATCTTATGGGCAGTGAGAGTCGTTATAAAAGAGAGACTTCCAAAAGCACGTGTTTTAATCGAATCAACAGAATTTTAATCATTTCCACATTTTTAATGTCAATTGACGACTCGCAGTCTCCGCCTCCTTGACGTCACAAATCATACCGTCCAATCAACAGGGCTGTTAGAACTGTGGTGAAATTCAAATATCCAATCAGGGTATCAATTCAAATAACCACAAATGATATACATCCAACTGGCCGACTGGTGAAGCCACGCCTGTTTCGAGTCGTCAATAATTTAGGCTCATTGTTAATATTTTACGAACTTTAATTGTTAATTGCCCATTTTTATTGGTTTACGGGGTACGGTTTACTTGACTTACCGAGACAGAAATAAAACGAGCATGGTGTCTCAAGCTCAATTCGTAGTTAAACGGATGCACGCGGTCTTTTTATGTCCCGGTTAGTTACGTGAACCAATCAAAAACTTGACGTGACGTTTCTGACCGGTTCACGTGACTTAAAAAGACTGGACGGCAAATATCGTTCAACCCTATTACTTTGAATCAAGCTCACCGTCTATAAAAATTTTACTATACCAAATAATGTTTGAATATTGACACACATTTTTTCTTAATAACATCGAAACTTGATACAAAATCATTATTCCCCAATTAAGGCTATGGATGAAAAGTAAAATAATCCATATTCAACTGTTGATCCACTGTTAACTTGTTCTATAGATGACTAACAGACCGTTAATTCTTGATCAACTCTTGAAGTAGACTAGTATTAATAGAATAGATCATAATCATATTACAGTGTGTTACATAATGATAAAACACTGGACACAGAAAACAATTAACTCTGAGTAACGTTAAGGAATCTTTCCGGTCTATTTATAAATATAAACTTGATCAAATCACTTTTCCATATACGCAGTTTTACTTCTACATATCGAAACATGTTATTTTTTTAATAGATTACACACACACCCACACACACACACAAATATATATATATATATATATATATATATATATATATATATATAAATATATATATTTATATATATATACATATATATATATATATATATATATATATATATATATATATATATATATATATATATATTTATATATATATATATACCTATCTATATCATATATTTATATATATATATATATATATATATATATATATATATATATATATATATATATATATACGTATATATATATATATATATATATATATATATATATATATATATATATATTTATATATATATATGATATTATGTATAACTGTGCGAACATACTTTAAATTGCTGTCTCATTTTCTGATGTAATTATGAGTATAATAATCATACAAACCATTATTACATAATCAACTTTTAATTAGTTTCAAAATGATGCTTTCACAGTTTAATGAGCATTATTTTAAAGCAAGATCTATTTTCAACCAGACCTGGTTACGTTACAACCCATGCGGGCATTTTTATTGTTGTTGTTGTTGCTAATTAACCATCAAAGTTAAAATTAATCAGCCTATGGGGACCATGCAGTGCATCAACGAAAAAAAATAGGGTCGATTGTATTTGATATGTTGAAAATATAAATTGCATTCACACACCAGATACTATCGGATCGTTTAGTTTTCAGGAAAAATATTCCCATTCCTTCCATACAATTGAGACTTACATCGTCTTGAAGCTATTATAATCATCTGTGTTTCCCGCGTATTAGAATTTTGGTATCTCACACCGTTCAAAAGTTATCACCCAAAAAATGATATTTCGATAAATTGACTTCCGTGGACTCAAGGCTATAGCACGCCTGAACTGAAATTCAAGATACCTTGTTTCGAGCCTGTCATGGTCGACCATCCTGACAAATTTTTTTATGGTTTCCTCTGTCGTCTAGATTCATATCGGGATATTTCCTAAACAACGGCCCCGACCGACTCCTTCCTACTATCAAAACAAAACTTGATAGAATAGCCTTTCATCTCATCTTCCCATTATCTTTTTCACCATTCAGTGATGCCTATAGAATGGTATAGTCATATTACAATGCGTCGTTAAAAACTCAATATAGATAAATTCCAACTAATCAACCATAAACCCAACTTATCATAACCAGTAACCAAACTATTAACCTTAGAACTAATTTATTGTAACATAAGATTAACATATCTGTCATAAATCGAACATCTATGCTAGATAGTGTAGAATATGTATAGGTGCAAATATTCATGCTCAAAAGCCATATACAGTAAAATGAATATAGTGTAGTATGCGTTTTACGAACGACCGTTTCCCCCATGAATTAGCATGAGACGGTCGTTGGTGTTGAGTTGTCAAATGAAGACGAACGTCAGTTAGTTGCGGGTGCCAGTGTGAATTGCTATCTCACACTTTCCCTTTATCCCGGGCGTTAATTATGATTACAGACTTCGAAATTACGGTTAAATCATTGTTTTTTGTCAGTATTATTATTTATTACGTCAATCTGTGCCCGCTTTAATTAAAAGTGGATTAAATATATATCAGAATATAAACAAAAAATAGATGAGTTGGATGTATTTGAGCGAATGTATAAGTTAAAACAACTTTCAAAAGCAAAAGATACATTCTGAAACGCGATGGTCGACTTTTTGCTTCATTCGTCTCATTCATGAATATAATTATACATTGTCCAAGTCGATGCTGACGAATAGATTTCTTATAGGCCTACTATTGATGTATTATTACATTTTGTTCATATTGGTGAAAATATAAATAAATAAATGAAAAATGAAAAATATCAATAACAAATAAGTAACAAATGAACAAGCAAATAAACAAATGACAATTTTAATGAGATGGATAGGCCTACTGTTATAAACCTCTATAGCTGCATTGTGGATGACTACACTTTTGAAAAATCTTCGTTAAAATTATATACATTTTATCCAACTGTAAATAACTTAATTAAATCTCTTTAATTCTTATCGTGTAATGACATTGACATTGCAACTATTCAGATTATGTTCTCTCTGGTTTCTATTATAGCCCAACTGAATTTTATTATATATTGAATAATATTTTAACATTTACTTTTAACACAATGTGTAAATTGTTACTGTTCCAAGAGATGAATAAATAAATTGAATTGAAATTGAATTGAATAAAAATGTTCACCCATAGATTCAGATACAATAAGCGAATGAAACTTGTACGATTTGAAAGGTTTTCCTTCCAATCTGAACATTGTGTTCAAGATGCATTGAGAGTGCGTTGGTTTGCCGGTTGAGCGGCAAACCGACGCAACCCTCAATGCATCTTGATTGTGTTATATACGTATATATAATAAATCACCTGAAAAATTCATTATATTAATTATGGTCAAATACATTATGGTCGTTTGTTTGCTTCATCCAGCTAAGACACTGCTAATTGGAACTAGGCGAATGTGAGTTCAAATTCTCGATATAAACATGGGTTAAATGTGATCGTCTTTTCACCTATCATCACTTCATCTCTCAGTCGCTCCCCCATATAACATATTTGTTGGTGGGGTCATTGAGCACAATAACAACAGCAGATGTGTTGGACGTATCCAGAGTTTTTTTACAATTTCTATTTGATGCATTATTGGTATATATGTATAATGTTTGTGGTCAAGTTGATTGTTTTTCCACAATCTTTCTATTCAAGCCAATATCCTCAATGCTTGAACGATTAATATCGACATTGAATTTACTGAAAACGTTGTTGATGTTCTGTTATACGTGTAGGTCTGCGTTAATTTTAATTTTTTTCTTTCAGTTTTTTTTAGTTTTTTAGATGAGCGAAGCGAAGACTCAATTTCACACCATACTCGAAAAAAAGTGATTTTTTTCTTTTTTTTTTTCTTCATTTGCGCTCCACATGTCAAACAAAAAGCAAATTCAGTTGAAACTTGGCATACACAAGTTTCCTCATCTAATTCGATATTGTAGAGTTTTGAGGGGCAATCAGTTCGACCACTTCTGAGAAAACTCGATTCAAAGTCTTCAAATATCCTTAATATTAAGGATAATATTTCTTAATATTTCTTTTGATATTTTTTTTTTTTTTTTGAATAACCCAGAGAAGAAAATTCTTGAAAAATATCTCCTCTGAGAGTATTCAAATGTTCACGAAATTTCAATTTAATAATGATACATATTATTTCGAACTTTCACTCAAATCGGATCAGCCATTTGATGTAACAAAAATATAATGTAATGTTCTTACAGCACTCGAAGCCATTAAGATATCAATTAAATTCAAGCAACAATGTGTCACTAATTAATTATAAACGATTAAAACAAGGCCTTCTTTATTTTTATTTTTCAATTTTTTTATTGTGTTTTATATAGGTAGGGCAATGGCATAATTATTCGGATCTCAAGGTGGATATATATATAACCAATCCAAATATATGTTGATATGTTCCAGCTCATCCATCAACATGGCAACACATAACGCGTTTTCCTCGTTTATCAATTCTACTTCATTGCTCAGTTTAAGTGTCCGCTAATGTAGCAATTGCATTTCATATTTTCAAAAAAAAACAGATAGAACTCTGTACTCTTTCTCTAATTGTATCAAACACTGCCTCCACCTACACTTTACCTCACTATATTGTTTTCCCAGTTATATAACATCTAGTTCTATCCGCAATAATCAGATCGACGTTCATAACCAGATCGAACATTTTGATAATACTGTATTGGTTTAGTTGGGGCACACCACACCCAATGTAAATCGTTTAACTACATTTAACCTACATTTAAAACAAGTTTTAGGTGATTTATATTCATTTATTGACAACTAATTTAATAGTTAATGATTTTAATGTATATAGGCCTGTATATATAATATTTCAATTTGTTCTCAATGAGTTATCGCCTATTTAATATTTAATAATATTTTTATGCCTTACGGAAACGCCGTTTGAAAAATCACGATAAACTATTATTATGTTGACTGCAGTGTGGAAAATAATACAACTTTATTGTCTGCTGTTTATATATATATAATTTAGTACCACAGCGAGCCTATCATTATAGAGTATACAATCTTTTTACTCAACAATTCCTATTGGAAAATGTATGTATCAATGAAAACAATATATGCAAATATATATATATATATATATATATATATATATATATATATATATTTTTTTTTTTTTTTTTTTTTTTATTTTATATATATATATATTTTTTTTTTTTTAGTATATATATATATATATATTATCTGAAAAGAAATATTTATATCGAGAAAGGTGAGAATTGAACCCTCCAAACGTACGTTGTAGTGAATTATCACTAACATATGTCCAATAATTAATATAATTAATTAATAATGATGAACAATATTTTGAAATGATTTGATGTGAAGTATAAAATCTAAACCATGATTCGAAATTTCATTCATTCATTCATTCAATTTGATATTTAAAAATTCATTCAAATATGAGTATTATAATATAATTTCATTCAATATATGTATTTACACATATTTGAACTCTGAATAAACTATATCTAAAATATGATACCTTTCAATATTTATTACATATTGGTTCCAATTCAACTGTCGTCATTTTTGTAGGAACACAAAAAATGTGGCGTCATTCAGAATAACATCAATTTCCTCAGATATTTCGATTACTTCTCTTCCATTCAACCAATAAAATATACATATCAAAAACAATCATGTGTGTGTATCCATAATGGCTATGAGATAAGTGTTGGCTTGCATCATCAAAAGTATATCAAAATACTCCATAAAACAATTATAATTTAATTTCAAAGTCAGGATTTCAAAAATCCTCCAATATCCCCAAACCTCTGAATCCAAAAACTCCTGTATCTATATACTTTTTTTAAAAGCTACTTAATTGGAATGAATGCAAATTCAAGAACATATCAAAAAGAAAATTCCACCATAATCGTTATGAACAAAAAAAAAACACTTTAAAGAATTATCCACCAGAGTACAGAATAATAATAATACTAAATGCACTTCATTTGAAATGTAGATCGCACTACAATGTTGCCCTTTTTATCACCCCATAAATAATTCACAATAGTAAAATGAATTAACCCTCATACTATCATGCAACACTGTGAAACATGTAAAGTGCATTATTCTATTCCGACTGCATGTCTCTTCGAAACCGTTCAATTGACGTCTCGAAACAGCAAACCGTCATTGTTTTTAGATACGCGAGACTGTCGATCGAAACCAACATCATCACTGAACTGCATATTATATATATTATTTACATGCTTTCTGAATATGTTTTCAGTTGTTAAAATATGCAATAGTTGGCAGGCTTTGATAGAATACGGCACGTAATTGTCAGATGGTTGAGATATCGGAACCATCGACCGATAGTGATGGTGGATAGGGGAGACGGTCGATCGGGACATTCAGCTGACAACGAGTCGTTCTGAAGTCAATGAATATGAGATGTTATCTGTCAACAAAAGAACCAGATAATATTTCACATGCGATTTTACTGCAATATATATAATAATATACATATACAAAAAAAAACAGTTGCTTGAAATGAGTTTCATTTTTACATCAATGACATATTTATTGATGTCAATCCTAAGGTCTGGAGATAGTCTCCGACTGTTCAATTCATCGTAATAGGCTTCTGTCAAGTGACGTCACTCATTGTTGAAATTGAAAGACAATAATGTCCATCACAAAGAGATATATAACTGGTCCATCAGTTGGAATTGACCAATCAGAACATTTGGTAGTCCACCAGTTCGCTGTATTTCTATGGTAACTATTGTGTGTCATTTGTTACTTGACAGAAGCTTATATATTTAATAAATAACGTATGTTGTTGGATTGTTACTGCTTTTGAAATAATATGTGTGAGTTATTTGAGATGAACACGATATTTCAATCCTTTCTAGCCGACTTGACATTTTCAGTTTTTGTGTAAAGGCCGGCCTTTTCCTTTTCACGAATGAAAGCTAGAATTCCATTTAGTAGACCCAACCTCTTACGATAATCTGCTTGCTAATTGATTAATTGAAATTTAAATATTCGATTCTATATATTTCCCATTTGATATCTGTATACCAAATGGCATCTGAATTTTGTATCATTATCGTGAATGCTTACCATTATTTTGCATTAGTATTTCCATTGGGGCAGTCAAGACCACCTTAATTTGGGATGTTTCATGATAAAAACGATCTGTGACGTACACAAATAATTGTTATTGTAGAATATCAAGTTCATATTTTGATTATTAATATGTATAGGGGGTTGTTTTAAGGCGCATCGACAATGGGGTCATTTAGCGCATTATATATATATATATATATATATATATATATATATATATATATATATATATATATATATATATATATATATACATATATATACATATATATATATATATATATATATATATATATATATATATATATATATATATATATATATATATATATATATATATATATATATCTGAAGATCAAATTCGTGTTTTCTAAAGATATAAATCATGTCTTCAAACACCTCTTATAACCGGGTTATAACATGCCATAGAACTTCTATTTATGAAAGTACCGAAAATACTAAATCAAGGCGTTTTATTTCATTATTACAAGATCTCAAGAAGCATGTGACGTATCATTCTTGTAGGACTAATGGGTTGTTTGAGTTGTCAACGCTGCTAATATAGGTCAGCAACTTAATGTGACTGAGTAATTATCTGAGTGGACACGCTTAGTGTGAAGTGAATCACGTATATGATGTTCGAGAAATACCAATGTCCGGTCTAATTTTTTTTTTTTATCAACATCGAAAACGTTTTATTATTGTCATTGTTTCCCTGGTGAGCGAAGCATGACAATTAAGTCAGTATCGTTTGGACGAGACACCACAAGGCCGATCTTTATCACCTTAAATGAAGAATTAAATATGACAAATAATTATAATAAGGTCCCGTTTTACGAATAATAGATTTGTTGATTGAGCGATTATTAGTGGATTAACTTGTTATCACCCTTGGTTACCAATGGTATTTTTGTACCCCAATTAATAAATTGGCTTAATTAACACCTTTTTATTATTGGTAATTTTGGGTCTAAGACAATTGAATATATTATAATGAGACAATAGTTTGGTTTAGTATTATAGTTGATATCGTTTGGACGAGACACCACAAAGCCAATTTTTATCAACTTAAATAAATAATTAGATATTATACAACTCATTTCATACATTTTAAAAATAGTACTGATAGGTATTAAAGTATGATGAACAATTCAACAGTTGTAATAATTGGGCAATGTTCAATTTTCTTTCGAAATGCATCTTTTTTTTCCTCGATTTTCTTCCTCTTCTTTTCTTCCAAATCTTCAATTCTTCTTCTACATGATACTCACTTGTGTGAAGACTACTAGAACTTTTAAGAGTTTGTAAAATGGTGTGTTAGCATAATGATTTCCAACTACAATCACAACTTTGGAGTTAGTCAGTTATACCCCAAATTTTCGAGTTACTAACCGGACAAATACGCAATTTTTAATGAATCTACCCAATATCTTAAAGGACATCACAACTCTGAAGTTAGACTTTGACGAAAAATTACGATATATCACATTATTTTAAAAAAAAGTAATATAACTCACATTTGAAAAATATGTTTTTCAGTTGTATACTTTTGATAATAATTATGCGATATGACTCGAACGGTTATAACTTATTCCATCTTTTAGGCATTAAAAATATCTGTGATTCGGCCGTATTGAAATTTTGACATCTCTAACCGCTCGAAAGTTATCACCAAAAAAATGATATTTCGCCAAAACGACTCCCATGCTTTGATCAATATAAACTTCTTTTTTTTTTAATAACTTCGAAACTTGATACAAAATCATTGTTCCCCAATTAAGGCAAAGGATGAAAAATATGACCGTTTGAACGGGGCACCACAAGTGCGATCTCATACCACCCCACATCAACTATTCATTTTTATGTTCAATATAGATTGTCCTCGTATTTCAGATAAAAAATATATAAAAACATGTTTTCTCTTCATCACTTCTCCGTCTTGAATTATTCCGTTTTGGTGACACCACCAGTCGGTTAATTTCATCACCCTTCTTCATCATTAATTAAACGTAGGCCTACATCGTTGACCTATAAGATCTAGTAGTGAATCATCTCAAGAAATACCAGCGTCGGTTTCTTACTATTCTCACAACAGATCAATGCAGAAATTGTTAAAAGACGTCATTACTATAGTCATCATCAGGTAAATATGTGACTTTTTATATTTAAATGGAAAAACTGTATATTAAATGAAAGTATACTCGATGATTTGTCCATGTAATTATCACTGACGTCGATAGCTTAAGATGTTGAAAAACAATTATTTACATCAAGAACTTGATATAAAGCCAAAGAACCACCAGTAACGTAAAGGATGCACTCTTAGGATCTCTTAGGATTAGCGTTTCTTAGGAACGGGGCACCACAAGGGCGATCTTACCAATCCGGAGAAATAGGCTTCTGTCACATAACAAATGACAATCAATTGTTACCATAGCAATACAGCGAACTGGTGGACTACCAAATATTCTAATTGGTCAATTCCAACTGGTGGACATTGTTGTCTGTCTCTTTCAACAATGAGTGACGTCACTTGACAGAAGCCTATAGTTGAATATAAAGGGCTTATAGCTCATTTAAAAAATTGTGAATATTATAGTGATTGAGTTAGGGGATGAAAAACAATTCGGAAGTGTCTTACGGAAAAAGTTTTTAATCTTATTTCTGATTTTTTTTTCATCGACACCGAAACTTGATACCAGATTATTTTAAATATAGCTTCTCTTCCTCTTTGAAAAAATATGCTTCAATTTTTTTGTTTACCTTATACTTTGTGCGCTTCAAACCTCTTCATGTGGCCATATATATATATTTTGGATTCACTCCAGTTAATAGGCCTATATACATATATTTATAATCAGGCCATTTATATATTTATATATATATATATATATATATATATATATATATATATATATATATATATATATATATATATATATATAATATATATTTATATATATATATATATATATATATATATATATAATATATATATATATATATATATATATATATATATATATATATAATATATATTTATATATATATATATATATATATATATATATATATATATATATATATATATGTGTGTGTGTGTGTGTGTGTGTGTGTATATGTGTGTGTTTGTGTGTATAGTTAATATTTACGAACTTTGATTTATTATACTCTGTTCAGTATTTTTCAATTTTAGAATTGAGTAACCAAGTTTATTCCAGCCAATCTGATGTAATACGACCATAAAATTACCGTGACAATATTATCAGTACACTTTAATAAGAGTGATGTATTATTTTACTACATGAAACAACAGCATGTCATTGCATTGGAAAATGAGTTCGACAGTACAGGCATATATAGGCTCTATATTTCGAGTGACATGCCATTAGTTAGTAAATTACTTAGTATTTATTTATTTTATAGAAATAAAAATTGTACAAGTAAATACAAGAAAGATACATTATACAATGAATATTTCTAATTGAAGTCTAATATACTTAAAATTAAGTAGTGAAATTCGTTAGTAGGCTTAAATTAGAGTGAATGAATGAATATTATATATTGCCGTGCATTACCAAAACTGCAAGTGGTTTCCACTTATTGAAATGGAAACTCGAATCATGAATTAATCTCTCAACAAACGCCCGTTCAATCAAGAAAAATATATACATCTTTAATGAATTGTTCATGAATATGTTTATTAGAATATGTTTTTTGGGCCAAATTGATCTTATGAAGATATAACACGTGTCAATATAGTCATACAAGTTATGATAAACAATTTTAGAAACAAATACATACACATTATACAATGAAAACAGTGGACAGCATTAACAACAACAACAACAACAACAAACAGTGGACAGCAACAACAACAACAACAACAACAACAACAAATAGTGGATGTGTTGCTAATACAGTTAATTATTCAATAATCTAGAAACTCTCTCACACTATAATAACATTTATCATTTGGTTGTTTTTCAAGTCTTAATTTAAATTAATTCGATCCATCAGTTTTTAGTGCAAGAGGTGGTGAACTATAGAAGTGAATGCCAGCATGTATGGGTCCAGTTTTGATAATATATAGATTGCACTTCATTACTTTTATAATATTTTTTCTGGTGTTTACAATAACAATGCAAGATGCCCATGTAGAGAGGGAGTCCTTGTGTATGGGCTGAATTTGTAAAATTAACCGATTTATTCAATATGGCAGAAAAGGTGTTTATCACATAGATCAATTCAATTCAATTCAACTTTTCTTTATTTTGTAAAAAAAACATATACTCAGGAGGTGAAGTGATAATATATATATATATATATATATATATATATATATATATATATATATATATATATATATATATATATATATGTATATATATATATATATATATATATATATATATATATATATATATATGTATATATATATATATATATATATATATATATATATATATATATATATATATATATATATATATAAATATATATTATATGATATAAATTAAAGATTATCATGTATTTTTATAGTATTATAATATATATATATATATATATATCATAAACTGCGTACGTATAGCTTGAAGCAGAAGTAAAAGTCTCTTTGCTACCTGGCCGAACCAAAAGGATTCAACAGACATCAAACGACAGAAACAGACTTTTACTTATGCTTCAAGTCGTACACACACATAATTACTCCCTCAATTAAGTCGATTAATTTGTCATCTCATTATTAGAAAGTTGTGTGGAGTTCATTTAATTAACTTATAAAGGTTATCTGAAAGTGCATCAAACTTAATTTGTGTATGACTATGCAGATGTCATGGTAGATATCGATACGCACGTATTGGAGGTTCGGAACACCGGCGCGGTGGTGTTATCGGGTAGGGGAGACGGTCGTTCGGGAGATGTTATAAACAAATCTGTCGGACTGGTCTCAAGGGGCAAAGGTCTAGCGTAACGCCTATACGCTTCATGAACAAAAAAAGAGATGTAATTTTTTTTTTTAGGTTTAATACGTGAATTTTATTGGTCCACGATGTATAGGGCCTACACGATGTGAGAAATATCATTGTCAGTATTATTTATTCGTTAAATTTTGAACCAATACAGGATATTCAAAGAAGAAACAATGCGAAATTGTATATGCAAAAATATATTTCTCAATTTTTCCGAGTAAACATTTTGAAAAGAAAATGTCAGGGGAGAATATTTAATGTGCTAGTTATATTTTTCAAATTTATATTGGATTTAACGATGCACTGTACTGATGGCTACGATCTATTGGCGTCGGCGAATGATGTATGAGATGATGGTATGGTGATTATCAACACAAATGACTTTCTCATTTTCCTCAATGACGGCTCGTCTCAGTTGGTTTAATTTATTTGCTGTTCTTGGAAAGAATGAAAATTCGTAACAATTTTTGTGACAGAATTTTTCAGTATTTCCAGGTTGTGAGAGCCTGATACTTATATATAATATAATTATTCAACAATAATAATAATGATCATATAATATATAATAATATTGATAGTAAGCCTATATAATGCCGCCCTCGGTAGCTTGGTCGGCTGTGGCATCGCTTCGGAAACTGAAGTCACCGTTGGGCTAGGATTTAAGTCCTGCATAAAGCATGGGTTTTTGTAAACGTCCTCTCACTTTTCATCACTTCACAAGTTCATAATCACCTGCTCATTCGTACCCCCGTATAACCTAGCTGTTGGTGGGGTCGTCAAGCAAACAATAGTCGTCATCAATGATTCGAAATCGTTATTACAATCCATTTCCGGATGATTTATTGAACGAATTGAATATACACGCGAGTACACTATATAATTATGTTAAGTAATGATACATATTTTGTGTTTGCTGAAAACGCTTCCATTTCCATGAACACAAATCAAAATTCTTGTAATAAATCACCTGCAAAATCTCATTAACAAAATGTACTAGAAATTCATATGCCATTTTACAAGCATTATATTAATAATGACTTACAGTTTAACAGCTGTGCTAATAATTATAGTTGAAATAGAATATATTTGAACTAAAGGTGAAATAGTTGGTCGTTGACGCACCGTTAAAACCCACTAATAATACATTTTTGTTTCTCCTCTATGGCATGTTTGAATAATGTTTCTTTATAATAGCCAATGGCGTTGAATGCCTTTTATAAACGAGACGAATTTCTAAGTAAATTACGAGAAATATTTATTTGGTAATTATAAAGACGAGTAGAGGAGATACAAAGCTCGAGTATATCTGGTAAAAGTAATAGTTTATGTGATTTTCGGTATGGATTATTTGCAGTCAGACATAGATATGTTGCAACCCATACGGCGTTGTTGTTTATTGCCTGCAACCAAAATCAACCCAAATCAACCTTATACAACAAACCTAACCATTTGATGTAACTCATCAAACAAACCTTATAGACTGACAGTTAAAGACTTCATTGAATTTATGTCACACATTGTTGTAATAAATAGCCAACAATGTCCCCAAATATATTCTTCAATCATTACTGTCATGAAATGAAGAACTACCGTACATCTTCATTTTAATGCTGCTAATTTGTTTGCCCCCCCCCCCCCCCCCCCAACCTTTTTATTCGATTTCGTATTCATTAAATTATTCTTACAAATTGGGATTTTACCCTTGATGGTGAGGAAATCACAAGACTAACATGACTAATAACTAACTAACGAACTACAATATTACAAGAACAAATCAAAATTATAATATGGGAAAAAATTAAATGTAAGAAAAAGAATTGACAGCTTTTAAATTGATTTTGAAATAGTTAACACAAATTACTTTCTCATTTACCTCTATGGCTTTTCTCATGTGGTTCCAGTTACTTGCTGTTCTTGGTAAGAATAAGAATTTGTGACATCTTTATGTGACATAGAAATTTTCTGTTTTGTGACTTTTGTCTTCATATACTCTCTGCTTTATCTTCTCTTCCATTTCTTTTCGTCCTCCTTTATTTTCCTCGCTTTGAAACTATTGAAAGAAAAACGTTTTCTTTCTATACTCTTAAGTGTTCCTCAACCTGATTCCTTCATCATTTCTTTCGGACTTTCCCAAATTTTAACTACTTCTCTCTTTTCATTTCTTTCCGTTCTCCATTTCCCAACTTTACCAGTAACTCTATTCACTGCCATCTTTTAGACTTTCTCGGGTTGCTCTTTCTGGTTTGCTTTGCATGAGTCCCAGACGGCTCTTCCCGTCTTCCACTTCCAGTGTGTGTCTATAATCAAAGTCTTGTATCCTTGATTTTTAATTTTTATCCTTGTATGATGAGTATGTTTATGCCTGTAGATTACGTAAACAGCAATTTTTTTATTACGGATTTCTCAGTTACTTTTTTCAATTCTTTCATCTCATTTACTCCTTAGTTGCTCATAGTAACCCAACAAACGTGCTATTAGTTATATCTATCCTCCTCCCCATATAATAGGGGTGTAAATAAACAAACTTTTGTGATTTTGTTTTCGTTCACTAACTTGGACCTGCAAACCTCTAATCCAATTGACTTCAAATGTATCTTAACGTGATTCCCATATCAAAATATATATGTATAGTACATTTGTTTCAAATCATTTTCAAACATTATTTATTGATTGTACACGCAACATCAAATTTTGACAATAGTATGTAGATTGCAATTCTATATATCTGTTTATTATTTCTATATATTCTATTTTTATATATCTAAAGATGGATAGAAAAATATATTATATATATATTTAAAAAATTTATAAATTACACATTGTGAGAGCTTGAAATTTCCGAAAACCTAAGGAAATTATACAGTATTTCATTATATAAAAATATTAGTGAACAGTTGAAATTATTACTGAATTTAGCAATAATATTGTTTTATGATTCATATATTTATAATATTCCAGTTCCAGTAAGATTCATGTAAACATTTTCAACCCCATATTAGTGACTGCGACATTAATTACTTTTTCATGGTAATAGCTTATGGCTATGATCACCTTTCCTATAAGTATAACACGAACGTCTGAATCATATTACCTGCCATTCTTGTAGATTACATATTTCTAAATGTCGAATAAGAATCGAGAATGTGGATGAAAAAAAATGGGAAAGTCCTCTTCCAAATTCATACTTTGTAAGATCAATCGTCTCTCCGACTATAATAATTATTAAATACATCAGAACTTGAAACGATTGAAAAACCTAAACTGCATTTCCTAGTATAGGTTGATAATCATGCGGTCATATGACCCCATGACCCCATTATCACACATTTATGATAATAATTCCTTGTTGATTACACTTTAATCATTTTATGACAAGCACTTCTCGCGATTTCTAATTGGAGCGGAAGATCGATTATTGATAATAGACCATTCACAATTCACTCGACATAATTGGAGAAGAGGATCTTCATTAATTCAGTGACCATGGTAACCATCAGAAATAAACCATAAACAACTCAGTATCAACTTCTTTTTTTTTAATAACATCGAAACTTGATACACAATCATTGTTCCCCAATTAAGGCAAGGGATGAACATAGGAACGTTTGGACTGGGCACCACAAGGGCGAACATACTACCGATCTTACGATCTTATCAACTAAACTAAATAAAGGCTTCTGTCAAGTGACGTCACTCATTGTTGCAAGAGGCAGACAACAATGTCCACCAGCTGATATTAACCAATCACAATATTTGATAATCCACCAGTTTGCTTTTCTGCTAGAGTAACGATTGTTTGTCATTTGTCATGTGACAGAAGCCTATTTTACTGAGGCCCAGTATTATACCCACTCCAGTCAGCCTTTATTTGAGAGTTAGTGAAAATATATAGCAATTGGTAACCATGGTGATCTTTAAACTGACAGTTAAAGCTACTCCCACGTAGGTAATTCCTCCATTTAGTCATCAGAAGCTGTTGCTCCTACAGCTTCTCGAAAACCTCTTCAGCTATATTCTTGTGAGCATTATACATAGCTTCATATAGCATGAGTACACTGAGACGGGTGAACCAGTGGGTAGCGTGATGAACAGTCATTCAGGAGGCCGGAGTTTGATTCTCGCCACGGCCATCCTGACAGAGGCTTTCTCGTGGTTTCCGTATGTCGTTTAGATGAATAGGTTCTGTCACATAACAAATGACTAACAATCGTTACTATAGCAATACAGCAAACTGGTGGACTAACAAATATTCTGATTGGACAATCCCAACTGGTGCACATTGTTGTCTGTCTCTTCCAACAATGGGTGACGTCACTTGACAGAAGCCTATATATACTGAAATGGTTTCACGGCCGTCTCTATTATTCATCAGATACTACTTATGGATATACTGTCCATATATTTATACCTATACAAACAAATAATAATAAGTTTACTGGTTTCCGTGTGGTATATTGAATGATCTAAATTAGAATTATATTTATCCCGATTTTGATTTAGCGAGCCGATGTAGCGAAATATCAGTTTTTCGGTGATAACGTTAGAATGGTATGAGATACATCAACATTCTGATGAGACAGAAAAACACAGATCTCCACCCTCGGTAGCTCAGTTAGCTGAGGCACCGCTTCAGATACCGAAGTCACAGTTGGGCGTGGGTTCGAGTCCCGCATAAGGCATGGGCTCTTGTAAACGTCCTTTCACTCATCATCACATCGTAGTTTCATAATCACCGGCTCATTCGTACCCCCATAGAACCAGCTGTTGGTGGGGTCGTTGAGCAAACAATAGTCATCGGCATCAAGATGGTATGAGTAAAAACAATTTAATTTACATATAGCATAATTCTCACAGGTAAACAGCTGGAAAAACATTCACTTCATGTTATGTGGACTTGTGTGTAATTCATCATTTTCAAGATTAGAATTTTGATATTTTATATCATCCAGAAATTCTCACCCCCAACAAAATGATATTTTGCTGAACCGACTAACACGAGCTCTTAAGTCGTCCCCAACCTCCATAGGGCAAATAGTTCCCACCAGGGTGATTCTACAGATATATGAGTGATCATAAAACTTGAGCCGTGCAATTGGTACCAATTATTGACAAATACATCGTTAAATGCAAACAATATTCATCGAAAATATAATTGAATGATTCAAATTTTATGATAACAAAGGTGGAAAGATGAAAGATAACTTGTATGTAACAATCACACTCGATATTTTAGCCATCTCACATACGTTACATACAAATAATACGTAGCATATTGTGAATGTTTATTATGGATCGACATTATTTTATAAGATACTTACCGGTACGGCGTGAAGCAATTTCACAACAATATGTTCATCCGGAAAGTCACTGCGATCGTTTATATGTTGGATTGACACTGAAAATGTTACGTTTTGGGTGTAGGTTCCCCCCTAACACTTGTTGGAGTCATAGACAAAATATAAAAAGACATCTTTTGTCAATGGTGGGGTCGATTAGCAAATAATAATAATAATCGAGTATAATTTTGACATTTCGAATCGATCAAAATCTATCGTCATGAAACTAATTTTCCACTACGTCCAGTCCTGGCAATTCTTGAAAAAACCTGTGAGTGATATTCTCTGAACCGCAGGCCAATACCTGATAACCATTCTTGACCTATTTATGAAGACTGTAAACTTTCCCATTCGTAATGGGGTCAGAGTTCAATGAGAAACAAATAAGTCAGAAATGAGATAAATGAGTATTTTGTTGGAATGGGAGAAAATGATTTGTTTTAATTAGAAGATCGCGAGCAATGGTTTTTATTAAAGCGACGAAGCGGAAAATCGTGATTATGAGAAGATATTTCCTAGTATAATAATAATTATTAATGTATAATTTGTTTATAATTGTGTGTTTTGTGTAATTGTGTAAATCATAACAAACGGTAATAATTAAGATGATAATTCCTATATTTTCACAAAATTGTTCCGTAAAAGTTCATTATAGTTCCTTATTAAAATTTGTAATTTTCATAAACAATGAAATCTTGAATTCAAATTTTTGCGAGTGTGACCCGGCCATTCGGAAATGAAAAAAAAATGAATGGTGATATTATTTTTGCACAAAATTATCGAACGGAATTACGTATTAGAAAGAAAGTTAAAAGATCTACCATTATCTGTTATTACATTTTGAAAGAATTGTAATATAGCTTCCTGTAGGCTGGGTTGATAGGCCTAGGCCTACTACAAGATCGTTTAGAGTTCTTCTGAAAAAAAAATGGCCGCATATATATATATATATATATATATATATATATATATATATATATATATGTATATATATTTACATATCTATAGAGTTGAGATATTGGTTAAATGTATTGTTAATTTATTATTATAATATTGTTATAAAACTGTATGTTTAAAACTGTATGTTTATGCATAACTCATAAATATGTTATTCTTTGATTACATGAACAAGAATGAACTGATATTTAAATTGAAAAATTGAAAGAAAAAAAGAGACTCCACGACGCACTGAGGTGATGGCTATCATTATAGCGTCGGTGAATAATGAATGAGGCGATGAGATGATGAAATTTAAAAAAATATTTTGTCTTATATAGAGAAAAAGAGGTGGTCGTGACCTTTTGTTAATAAACCATCCCAGTATTTACCTTAACGACAGAGAAAAACCACGATAAACCTCTTATCAGTATGGTCGACCATGGCGGGAATCGAACCCGGTTCCTTAGATAATGGTCCATCACCAATTAGGGTCGGAATGTTAGATATGGGAGTAACTCTAACTGGCAGTTAAGTGTTGGCCATAATTATTAATGCTATGTTTTCACCAACTCTCATACTAAGGCTAACTGGACTACGTATAATAGGCCTATCTGATCTAAGACCCCATATTACCAATAGTAAAAATGTGTTAATTAAGCTAATTATTGATTGGGGTATACAAAAAGACCATTGGTAACCAAGGGTAATAACAACTTATTCTACTAATTATTGCTCAATCAACAAATTTATTATTCGTAAAACTGGACCTAAGCCTACTAAATACATCTATCAAAATATTATTATTTATTTTTGTATTTATTGAATGATGAATTTACGTCTGCTTCTATGCCTAACATGCCCTTATAGTCCTAAACGGGGTCAGGCGACCGCAAAACCTTTATTTATGCATAAACAATAACTTGGGAAGCTGAAGGAAGTCCAACACATATTAGCATGTATTAAACGTCAGTACAAAATGATTGAAAGTGGTCTCGACCGACCGTTTTAACGATGAATACACACTAATACACGGGTGTTTCGAGCCTTCTTGACTAGTCAAGAGAGGTGTAACCGTTTAGTCAGGCAAAGGTTTGTCACGAGGGAGAGTGAGAGAGAGAGAGAGAGATGGAGAGAGTGAGAGAGTGAGAGAGAGAGAGAGAGAGAGAGAGAGAGAGAGAGAGAGAGAGAGGGAGAGGGAGAGGGAGAGGGAGAGGGAGAGGAGAGAGAGAGAGAGAGAGAGAGAGAGAGAGAGAGAGAGAGAGAGAGAGAGAGGGAGATAATTTTCAAAGTTTAAATATTTTCACGTCACCTAGGAAATCACATTTAGACAAATCCAATTACACGTATATTCCAGACAAATGACTACGTCACTACAAAGTACAAACAATTATTTTAAATGTAAATTTCCAATTTCTCATGATATTATTTTTGAATATTGAATATTTTTAGTGGCATTGTAATATAAAGTGTCCGACCTAAACCGTTCAAAACCATAAACAAAATGCCATTGGAATAAGTCGGAAATTTGTATAGTATAAGTCCAATTTTTATGTTTGATTTGAGTAATTGTATTTGCCTCTATATTTCAATTGGAAGTCAGTCAATGCATTCGAGTTGAGCTTATAGACCCAGATTCGAGTCCCTTAGGAGGTATGGGTTTTAAAAGAAACATCCTTTATCCATCATGTACTCATTCGTAACCCTAAATAACCGAGTTGTTATGGGGCCATTAAGCGACCAATAATCATAATTTTAATAAATCTTTATTAGTCCATCACAATTTTACTATCTATAATAGAGTAATTAGTTCTTCTCATTTCATGATTTTACTCCAATTCACATTGAATACCAATTATATTCACATACATAATAATTATAATTAAAACTTTTATGTTTATACAAGTTTACCCTCGGCTAATAATATCAGTTACAAATAAACGAGCTACTTCTAGTTCGTTATAGGTGTGACAGTTTGGCAGGCGATCGCCATGCCATCTCTTGTGGCATGATCACACTAATAGCCTCATAATTTATTAAACGCGATTACATAAATTATAAACGTTTTTTAATTACCAGTCCAATTATTTTGATAATATTAATTTGGTACACCGTTCTCCGTGACTATATTTCTGTCTAAATATAGAGTAAAACATGTTGATTCTAAAATTTATGATCTTTGGGGAATTTTTCACCTGTCGTGAACAGTTGAGTTATTTTACATATTTAGAGGTTTGTGCGCGTAATTAGGATACTAGCTTAATTAATTAAAAGTTTTCATCACTAATTTGGATATATTTAGGTGGAATTATGATGATTACGTATTGTTTTCGTGTAAAATTGACTAGGGAATTATATATTTATATAACGTGCATTATAAAAGTATTCTCTTATTGTTTTGCATTGCAGTTATTAATAATTAATTTTAATATAATCTCATGCATATGTTTGGTATATGAATGAATTATTTCTGATAATTATATAGATAGTTATGATTGTCTTTATAGTGATCATGTAATATATTTTTTTTCCTAATAGCATCGAAACTCGATACAGGATCATTGTTGCCAAATTAAAACTGAGGATAAAAGATGAGATCTTTTGAACAAGGCACCATGAGGGTGATCTTACCACCCCAAAGAATAATTTAAAAATCATGTAATATAAAAGATTTCCTATTCAATACAATACATGAATTGAATATTCAATTTATTTTTCAAAACATGCACTCGGCCGGTTCTATATTTTGTTTATCACGTGTAGCTTATTCCATTATCATATTGCTGTTTCATTATTGATTTTTTTTAAATATAGAATCAATAATTAGGCCTAAATTATTATCATTTGAACAGCAAACTCCTCAAAAGAATGGCAATCAGTGATGAGAAAAACAAAAATTAAAATCCAAATAGTTAATAAAAAATAGACCTTAGACCTACAATGTAAAATAATACGTATAATAGTCAAAACCTAACCCAAAAAACGTCACAGAACCTAACATCCAATCAAAGGGCTGTAAATCATGTGCGAAATATGACGATACTAATCAGGATATCTCTAAATGCTCACATGATGTATAGAACTATGCGGGCTACTAATAAGCCACGCCTATCACTATCAGTCAATTAAATTATGTACGGTATCAAAATGAGTCTCTAAATAAAAGCGTAACAAGTCACGGAGTTCCCTAACGTATTAGATCAGTACTGACTGTCCAGACGGTTGTTTTCATGACTTGCTCTAATATACTCTCATTCACTAAAGAATGAGGTTGTCTACCATCCAACTGAATAATTGACGACTCGAAATAGGCGTGGCTTTACCACTCGGCCAGTCGGATCTATATCATTTGTAGTCATTTCAAGATACCCCGATTGGATATTTGAATTTGACTACAGTTTTAACAGCCCTGTTGATTGGACGGTATGATTTGTGATGCCAAGGGGGCTGAGACTGCGAGTCGTCAATTGGATAATATTCGGTTATTACACAATCTCGCTGCAACTCTGAGAATTTTAAAATTTCGAAAGATGTAGTTGCGATTTTTATCGTAGACTTCGTACCAAAAAATCGTAATAGGTCTACATTAAAGGACATCACAACTCTGGAACTAGATTTTAATTAATAATGACGGTATTTATTTTCCTGAATTTAGAGAAAACTAGAAATCAAATTCAATTCTTCTCAATTTTGGGAATTGAAATTTATTTTTCTGTCCTCCAAAGACTTTGAGTCATGACGTAGGCATTGCCGAATTGTGTATAGAAACATGAATTGAATCGAGTAATGTCCATCCACATCACGGGTCCGGGTCCTGGGACCTGGACGACCAATAAACTAATCAAAATTTCTGATACTGAGATGATTTCTAGGTTTCTCTTGAATTTGGCAAATGAATACCGTCATTATTCGTTGAAATCTTGTTTCATAGTTGTGATGTCTTTTAAGAATACCACCTCTATACAAATACAACAATAAAATTTGCGCTTGTAATGTTGGTAAACGAAATTCTTTTTTCGAGGTAACATTATAACATTATATTATATCGTTTTCCTTATTGAAATGAAACTTACGTCACAAGGACGTACACAGAAGTGAAAGAAAATTCATAAAATAATATGTATTATGTTTCTATAAATTCATAAATGAACAAAATTGAGTCACGTTTGAAAAATTGAAAACGAATTTAAAATGTAACTCCGTTTAAACTCTATTATCCATTTCATACATTCAATTCTATACACCAAGTTATAGAACGTAAGAGGATATCATACAATTCATCTACAACAATTGAAACATTTTGTTCGTAATTCATTTTTAATTCAAACCAGTAATATTGTTTTCATTCTTTTTTTATTTCATTCGTGAAACGATTCTAATGCCATCTATTAACCCATTCATCAAGCACTATAAAACGAGCAACAGCAATTTACTTGAATTCTGCACCGTCACTCGGAAGAAAGCGAGAGTCAAGTATTACGTATGTATTAAACAAGGACAGAGAAAAACATCAACTATAACATAATACCAAGTGAAAATAAAACTAAAAGTGAAAAGAGAAATAGATGGATATATATATATATATATATATATATATATATATATATATATATATATATATATTAGGTTTTAGGCTCTCGTGGTCGCAATTATGTGACATATTATTATTTTTCGGGGAAAACACGTGAAAATAATTGAGAAGAAATTTGTGAAGTATTGTATGAGTATGTATACTATACAGATTCCTTCTTATTTATTTTCACGTGGTGTACCCGAAAAGAACAATATGTCATATATATATATATATATATATATATATATATATATATATATATATATATATATATATATATATATATATATAAATATATATATATATATATATTTATATATATATAAATAGATATATATATATATATATATATATATATATATATATATATATATATATATATATATATATATATATATTGAGGATGTAATAATTATATCATAAAATATACGCCCAGACCGAGACTCGAACCTGGGACCTTCTGATTAACCATTATGACATAATTATGACTATTATGAACTATTAGGAATTATGATTGTGACATGACTATTACATCCTAAATATCTCGATATTAGATCGTATCCAAGAAGTTGTATCATATATCTATATATATATATATATATATATATATATATATATATATATATATATATATATATATATATATATATATATATATATATAGATATATATAGATATATATATATATATATATATATATATATATATATATATATATATATATATATATATATATATATATATATATATTGCATTTAAATAGTCGTGGTTCTACTTCAATTCAGTCTATTGAAGAGAAGTTATTGAGAGTACATCGAAGTCGATTTAGCGAAATATCAGTTGTTATTTTTTTTCCGATAACTTATTCTCAGATGAAACAAAATACTAACATTCAGTGTGAGTCGAGCACAGAACATTCAAATCCTTCAAAATTATATGCTTCAGAATTATGAACCTTGGATCCTATACTGCTACAAAATTATGGTTATAGTGAACCAGTGTACTTTTTTCTCCAATAACATCGAAACTCGATACAATATCGTTGTTCCCCTATAAGTCTATGAATGAAAGTAGGATCTGAACATTATACGATATGATTCAAATGTGTCATACGTACACTATATATCTTGCAGGTATTCAGCGATCTGTGATTCTATATTATCAGAATTTCGAAAGAGTATTGAAATTTGTAAGAGACTTAATTATTGGTTCATCAAAGTGGAAGATATCAACATTCGTGTGTTTTGTGCACTCTTAATACCGATGCTTGTAATTTCCGGGTATATCACAGAATTGGTTTTTACTTATAATGTGCAGACTTTTGGAAAATGAAAGACTTTTATCTGCGGCGGAAAATTATGGTCACAGACAGCGCACATCCTGGTTTTGAAGTTCATTGGTTTTAAATAATGAAAATGGGTTGATAAGATCACCCTTGCGGTGCCCCGTCCAAACGATATTATCTTGCATAGCCTTGATTAACAATGATTTTGTATCAATTTTCGATCTCTTAAAAAAAAATTGGAAATCTTTTACCTTATCAAATTTAACATACAGAAAGCTGGATCCACTCCCATACCCTCCCAAGATTTGTTCATATCTATCTATATTCCATACGTACATACATGTTTATATATATATATATATATATATATATATATATATATATATATATATATATATATATATATATATATATATATATAAATATATATATATATATATATATATATATACATATTATATCGGTATTTATTCATATAATCCGTTCGATTGAGGTAATGGTTCCGATCGAGGGTTTCTTCTATCAATTAACATGAAACGAACGGCAGTGTCGGAATGCCAATAACAATCGTGATGGTTAATGTAGACTATAGGTATAGGTAACCTATATAGCCACTGGCTCAAATCAAAATACATACGCTATACAGTCTGGGATTAATCATAATGGCACCCGCAGAATGTTAATATCACTCACTTTCCCTTTTTTACCGCAGTAGCAACATAATAATATTATAGAGAATATTTTTTATGACTAGAATATTGAAGCCACAAGAAAACCTTGAAGATGGTGTGTTTTTTTGTGGTGAAAGTTTTGATTTCTTATAGGCTTAAATAAGATATTTTTTTTTCTTTTGGTACTTATGATATAAAGATAGATAATACAGTATCTATATATGTAGATTTAATCTGGCTGAAAAAGTGTCTTAATTAATTCATTGAAAGCACATTTGATGAACGATTTTAGTTGAAACCTGCGTTCGGAGAGATACTTTTATTTAACATAATAAAAATAAAACATAATTATGATTAAGATAAATTAGCATTCACCATGGTTAAACAAACAGTGACATGTATGTGGTGAAGTAACATTTCTTTTTTAATAATAAATTAATTAATTAATAAATGAAGACAAGTCTAGTTATAGGTATCCCATAACCCAAAAAAGATATTTCATTTTTCACGCAAATAGCAAAGTTGCAGTATTGTATGTTCTCAAAATGAGAAATTATAATTACAAGACATATTCAAAATATATATTCATGCATAAAAAAAAGACATTTTATTGAAACCCAAGTATACCTTAAGAAGTTTTGGTTCCTCGACCGTTTCATTCCCTCTATCAGAAACACCTCTTAAAATAAGCTTTCACCTCATCTTCACATCATCTCATTCATCATTCACCACCGCCAATAAATCTTGTTCATCACAATATAAATAAGCCAAATATATTCAGCCAATATAAATAATTTTAAATACTTATCGCAATACAGTTCAACCTTCTCTATACCTCTGCTTTTTTATCGACTATGGTATTTAGCATATTTTTAGTGAGCCACAGTACGCATTATCAATTACGCATTATTGTAGCTAATTTAAAAGTGCTTGATAAAAATTGGCTATTATTTTTTTTCTAGTGGTCACCATGGTTACACCCAAACTTTATGATTCACTGCCATCTAGATATTTTGTTGAGGTCCCCAAAGGCGTGTAATTTCACTGCCAGTTAGATATACACACCCGCTATTTGCTGTATAGGTACATACAGCGCGCTCTATTGAACACAAATCATAATAATTACACTCAAAACAGTAGTAATCTTTTCGTGGAATAGAGGGAAAACAAGTACCCATCGAGAGAAATAAAAATAAACGAGTTTTTAGAAATTGAAAGTTTTCTTCAATTTAAAATCAAATTAAATTGA
Source organism: Brachyptera risi (assembly GCA_964007535.1). NCBI lineage: Eukaryota > Metazoa > Arthropoda > Insecta > Plecoptera > Taeniopterygidae > Brachyptera > Brachyptera risi. The sequence continues at coordinate 25,469,246 of OZ023337.1, forward strand.
AAGTATTCTAACTGATTTTGAATCATTTTTGTATTGTGTTTGAAGAATGTAGGCGTATATAGGCCTACATCAAGACCGGACGAGTTAAACATCCACATTTGTATTTGTGAAATTGTTGTGAGCATGAATAAAATGTTTTACAGAATGTATTTTATATAGAAAAGTTTGAATGGTAATGTAAATGTTTGGTAAATGGTGCAAACAAATTGAAGGGAAAAACACGGATAATGTAAAAGTAATTGATTATTTTTACAGCTAGTAGATTGATAGTTGGTATACTATTTATATTTATTTTCCCTAAACATGTAGATACGCAATTAAAAAAAAAAGTTTTCAGTTGACCACTACAGTAACAGATATGGCTTGTCGGTGGACCACAAATCTCTGATTTATGTACGCTTTTAGAGATAACCTGATTGGTTGTCAAATTTTCCACATATAGTAACAGCCATTTGATTGGATGTTGTGTCATAATGTTTGTGGGCACTAGTCGTCAATTCAGTATACGTCTGAAGTATACCCAAAAGAATGCATCCAAAACACATTTTTTCTTAGGCTCTGCACGACCCACTCTAATAAAATGTTATAAACGAAATTCAATTAATCCATTAATTAGTAGAGCGATAGGCCTAATTATAACATTATAGGCCTATCACTAATTTAATTTGTGCTTTTTGTATAATGATCAATTTTACATCTGCTGTCAAGGGAAAGAAGTATAATCATTGCCCTAGAGACTTAGTTCAAAGTGGAAGATATCAACATTCGTGTGTTTATACTGAAAGACTTTTATCTACGGCGAAAAATTATGGTCACAGACAGCGCAGTCCTGGTGTTGAAGACCATTAGTTTGAAATAGTCAAAATGGGGTGGTAAGATCGCCTTGTGGTGCCCCGTCCAAACGATCCTATCTTTCATCCATAGCCTTAATTGGGGAACAATGATTTTGTATCAAGTTTCGATGTTATTAAAAAAAAAAAAAACGTAATTTGTTCCATTTGGAGAAGTTAAAACCAATACAATAAGACAATGAAATGTTTCAGAGGCTCTTTTTCTTCACGAGCACAACAATGTAAGAGTGCTGTATTTCTGTGTGGGAACCAAAGTCATACTCGGCACAATTGTCAAATGACTTGACAGTTCACACTCGTGGTCGTCTTGAAATAACTGTGAATCATATTTGAAACAGTTTTCACTCTTGTACAAACTAAACTGTCCATAACGATAAATGTTACTATCATAAATGTTTTTCTGCTCTTTAAAATTACAGAAGGAATCAATAAAATTATTTTCGTACACAATCATGGCTTATACAAAATCAAGATCAGGATAGACCAAATCTATTTATTGATAAAAAAAATTATAAGATAATGCTTCATTCTAGCAATATAATTTTTGAATTTGAATGCTCTCAGTACTGGACCTACATACCAGCGTGAGAGTAACTCTAACTGGACCCCTATTCCTGAGATAAATTAGATGTGAGAAAAATAAAAATGAGTGAGATAATCGTTTTTTCACTCACTTTTATTTTTCTCACAACTCATTTATCTCAGGAATAGGGGTCCTGGGAGTTGACCACCGGTTATCACCATGGTTACCAATGCTATTTGGTTTTAGAACTGTAACTCTCAGAATACGTCAAACTATAATTGGTAACTCCACATCTTTATGTTCATAAGTCATATATGCATATTATTACTGTGTCACACGACAAAATTTATAGGTCTCGCAATTATTTTTTATATTCGACACGAAAAGTTACAATAGAATGCGCTTTTAAATCTCAATATGGCCGACGAATGGTTACAAAAGTTCAGTCAACAATGTAATATTCCAATCAATGGCATTGTTGAAAATATGCACGCGCTTTATTCTGTGACTTTTCTCTAGTTCCACTTTTTAACACCAACAGCGTACCTGCAACTTTTTCTGTCGAATAGACGTATATTCTTTTAATAATTAAATTCAATTGTATCAATCAACTTTTTTTTCAAATCATGTCTTGGCCTAATATATAGAATTAGTGAATATAAATACAAATGGATAGATAATAGTTGAATCATAAATTACAAATCAATTATATTAATAATAATAATTGATAATAATAAGATATATAAATACATTTTCATTTCATAGAAAAATTACAGTTTGGTTTTATTCAAGCATGCTCTTTTTCCTGCCCATCAACGCGATAAATTACTCTATTTTCTTACTAGGCCAATAGGAAATACACACTTTAATTACCGGTACACTTTTACTTTCATAATATTATTATTTATTTATGATGTTTGTTTTATACCACTGTCCATCATTGTACCATAACAACAATAACAATCCTTCATACTCCCGTCCCGATCGACCGTCTCCCCTATACACTAGCACTATCGATCGAGCGTTTCGACTCGCCAACAATGGTACAGAGAAAATGATAGATATGGTTCCGTGGGAGAGAATCACATGGGCAGTGTTTGTATGCGTATAAAGGGAACCCTAATCTAGCCAGTAGTCATTGTTAGACATCGTTATATATTATTATCATTATTATTATTATTAGCCCTATATATTCCCGGCTATACGACACGAAAAGTAACTAGAAAATACTCAGTTGCATTATGGCATTTGTATGGGAGGAAATGATGCATGCATTTTTTTTCTTCAATATCGAAACTTGATACAAAATCATTGTTTCCCAAGAGGCCGCAGGCGCGCTACACGCGCTCGTTGTTCGCTCGCTTCGGACTCGAGTTTAACATGCATCGTGTACTAGGCGCAGCCCATAGACTAGCCCGCCGAACTCATATTCTCGTAAGCGCCGTTAATTCCCTTACTCACACTTTTGATATATTTCACAGTCCATATTATTTTTCGGTATTCAAAAATATATATCTAGGTTTCCGTAAACTAGAAATTTTTTCATTTTCCAATTGAAGAATTTGAAAAATTACAAATTTGTTGTTCAAAATTCTGTAAATGCGATAACCTCCCTCTTTCAATTATCAGCAGAATGCAAAAACAATCATATTGATATCTCAAAAATTACGGCCGTGAGAGTTTGCGGCGTGAAATACGAGCGCCTGCGGCCTCTTAAGGCTATGAATGGTAGATAGGATCGTTCGTACGGGGCACCACAAGGGCGATCTTACCACCCCAAAGAATAATGGGTTAGGATGTTTGTTTGGTTAGGTTAGGTTAGGTTCATCAAATTAGTCAGATTGACTTATATTGTTGTTTTTAATAATAAGATAACTCATTTGACAAAAAATAAATTTCAAGGTATAATTCCAGGTATAGGGAACAATCAAGCATTCACATTGGGGAGAAAAAATCTTGAATCTTTTCAAATCTTGATCTTCGTTTTCGTGAAATTAATTAAATTAATTCAATTAATCGAATAAAGCAAAGTTATTTGAACCTAAAACAAACCCTAGCCAAATGTAACTAACTAGAACTACCCTAACTTGGCTTGACCCATCATAATTACAATATTTGTCATAACGGTTTCATAAATCCAGTGTAAATTCAACAATTAATTATTATCCCACAAGGAATTCATCGTCAGCCACCCCCCCCCCCCCCCCCCCGTGACTCAGTCAACTATCGTGGATATAGTGTCAGAAACTGAATTAAGTCATGTCGTGCGTGGGTTCGAGTCCCGCATGATGCATGGGTTTTTATACAACTTCCTTTCACCTATCATCACTTGACCGTTTCATCATCACCCGCTCGTTCGTACCCCCGTATTACCTAGCTATTGGTGGGGTCGTTTTGCAGCATCAAAATAAATAAAAATATGTCTTGCACCCAGAACTCCCCATGTCCGTATAATCCATCTCCGTGAGACCTCATCACTGCGCACGCGCGAACCGCCATGATCTCGTCTACTGATTATTCCACACGATATAATGTTTTCACTTTCCCTTCCCTGTGGACTCAATCTCTTTCGAATCGTAGCAAAGAAAACATCAAAACGTAGCCTATATACTCTGTCTTATTTTCTCACGGAAACAATTATATCGTTAACATCGACAATTGGCGCCTATTGTTACCGGCACAAAATGGCGGCCGGTGTTTATACACTGCTACCGCGCAGGCGCCCTGGCTAGAACGTATTACACGGGTTAGGTAATGAGTTAGTGAGATAGATGGAGAGACAGTGGGAGCGAAGTAATTAAATAATAACGCACTGTACATGTGTGAGAGGAAAATTATATAGGTCCGTGTTGGATGAGCTAATTGATTTTTTTTTTTTAGAATAGAATACTGTAGTATAGTTTTTTGTAATGGTATATTTACTCACCATTATACACTGCATTAATACAGGTTGGTAATTTAAACCAACGTCATTAATAATATGAAAAAAATATTATCATTCAGAGTTATACATTTTCAATAAAAAAAACTTGCAATGATATCGATTGACTTAATTACACTTTATCTCCATGTTTTGATTCATGTTGTTTAATGTTGAACTATCTTATGCGTATAGGCCTACTACTGTGAATACCTAACTAGCCCACTTTTGGTTGCTCTACGATCGACATCTGTCGCTTCCTTTACCCCCAATCCCCTCACAGGCTTAGAAGACATTGGCACTTATAAAAAATATCAATACGACTTGATTAGAAATAGAAAAACAAAATGTCAGTATGATCACAGGAACATTTCTCTCCACAAAATGAGAAATATTTGTTTCAAAGTCGAACATGGACTTTGAGCAAATGATCGCTTTTATTTGGTTAGAACAACATTTTGGAAAGGATCACGGTCTCCTTGAAGATGTGCAAATATGTTAGTGAATGATTTTATGTTAGTGAATGATTTTATGTTAGTGAATGATTTTATGTTAGTGAATGATTTTGTGGCCTCCGCAGCATTGTAGAGGTGAACCACCCTTTATCTTGTGGATACAATAATGAAGTACACAAATACCAATGTGGGTAAATTATTGTGTGACATAAACTCGAAAGCTGTAGGTACCAGTACCACCATCAGTGATTGACGTTTACAAATAATTTAAAACATGAAAATGTATTAAAATCGTTCTGTTCATCACTACTGCGCGAGTAAAATCTCAAATGTATACGAAATAATTATGTTTTGTATCTGCCATCTATAATATAATGGTATGCATCATACAACAAGACCCAGTATGTGATTTTCCTCAGTCGTATAGATCATCCAGTCATTGACTTAACTTTGAGAAGTGATTTCCAATTTTCTTTTTTTTAAATAACATTGAAACTTGATACAAAATCATTGTTCCCCAATTAAGGCAAAGGATAGAAAATAGGATCGTTTGAACGGGACATCACAAGGGCGATCTTACCACCCAAAAATATTGGAATCATCTTTCCCAAGTCTTGAAATTATACCAGTTTTGTTAACTGATCTATCACCTATATATACATGTATATATATATATATATATATATATATATATATATATATATATATATATATATATATATATATATATATATATATATATATATATATATATAAATATAACAATTTTTTTTTTTTTATTCAAATTTTTTCGCTCAGCCCATTATAATGAGATTTTGACACTTTTGTGATGATGTTCCTCATGAATGGTCCAACCGAATTGACCTCAAAAAACTATACAGTTCTTAAGTTGGATGAGTCTGCTTGTCCAGAAAAAGTTTCGTGTTCATCAGTTAACAGTGCGACCTGCTCAGTGCTTACCAATTAAAAAAATTTGAGACAAAGCACCGTAAGAGTAGAATGGAAGTCTCCACTATCGCTCATCCAATTAACACATTAAATAAGATGACCTAATATATGGTTTTCCTCAGTCGTGTATCATCCATACAAATACCTCATAACTACGTCATAGTCTCGGTTTAACCCATCATTGTCTCCCTACTGAGTTATGTTTGCTTTAGGCTGTACAACTGGTGGATCGACACTTCCGACCGTCTTCACTACAGAATAGGGGAGACGGTCGATCGCCAACTCGTATAATATCTATCGGTTAGTGGGTCAATCCGCCCTCATCCTAAACAATCAGCTGACAGATCGAGACTGGTGATCGATAGTACTGGAGGATAGTAGAAAACGGGCGTTCGTTGTGTAGTGGCGTTGTGCTATATGAATCTATACTTTCATTTCATGTCGGAGATAGATGTATATGTATATACACGGGAAACAGTGGCGTGTGGGCAGGAATACGAAGAATTTGGTAGGATTCATAATTGCTGTCCATTCCATGCCCTTATTGTTTTTGTTTTGTTTATCTTGTTTTTTAAATTACTGTGGCGGTGAATCTATACTTATTTATTGTTCGCAAAAATGTAAATTCAGACCCTCAATGAGTAAATTCTACAAAGATATTTCTTCTCTCTTGAACTGAACTATGGATGATAATATGATGATACGGTAGCAGAAATGTGTACCAAGTTTATATCATATATAGTGTATGCGATGGTAAGATCACCCTCGTGGTGCCAATCGATCCTACTTTCATCCATAGCCTCCATTGGGGAACAATGATTTTGTAGTTATTTATATATATATATATATATATATATATATATATATATATATATATATATATATATATATATATATATATATATATATATATATATATATATATATATAAATACATATAAACAAGAGAAAGGTTGTTATCTACAATGAATGCCACAGTTGAAAGAGACATTTTATATTTTACTTTTTAGGTACCGTACCCTACTGATTTCAAGTTGACTTTTAACTCAAACTTGTTTTTCTCGTTTTTCACAGGTAACCTGCCCGTTCCAGTGTCTACTTGCCGCCACTGGGTTTGCTACTCCGACAAATATCAAGTTGGTAATTTATATTTTCTCCTATTTGGCAGCACTGTGCATGGTGGTTGGTTACAAGTGATATTTTGTACTGTGGTAGCGTTACATGCTGATGGTTAGTTACAAGAAATACTACACGCTAGACTTTCATTTTTCACTCTCACTCTCAATGTGTGAAGAAACAAGGATGTACAAACTCGAACTCGATACTCGAGTTCCAAGATTCCAGTAGCAGAAGGACGAAACATTCGTTTTTACCATGTCAAAATAACTGTAGTCCCTAATAGTCGAAAATTTGCTGTGAATTAGACTTTTTAAAATTGATGTCATGAATTGAAATTGATATAAACTAAGATACAACAAAGAAAAGCGTATTCCTTCAAAATTCGAGTTGAAACTTCCAATCACTGTCGATATTTTTTTATATACCAAAAGATCGAAAAATATTTTGATCTATCAATTATCGTTTGATCGATCGATATTTATCGATCAAAAACGTCGGTTTCTAGCCCACTTCTTTCTGGGTACATTTTTACTTATTTTTTCAGTACCCGTACTTCAAATTGTTGGAATTCAGATTCTCATGAAAAAATATATATATATTTGTATATATATTATAGTATTAGTATCCACCTATTTTTACAATTTCAACTTGATTTCAATTCACAGTGCGCGTGGTCATCAAGCTCTAAAAAATGTATAGATTTTTTCATGAATCAAATTGTTAAAAGTGTGACACAGTTTTAATCTGATTTTACACAAATCAAATCGAAAAAAATGTTGGGAATTATATTTTGGATTGGTCGTTTTAAAACCCAATCAAGTACTTTCAATCTGACTTATGAAACATATCAATTGTATTACCGATAACGAGAATGTTATTAATGAAGTTTTTTTAAACTTCCCAGATATTCAAATAAGAAAAAATTGAAATATTATTCGTTAATCCTACTCTCTATTCCCCGAAAGTTACAATATCAGTGCAATATTGCGGGTGACAAGGGCTAACAAACGCCACCAACAATGAAACAGTATTTATAAATGTCATTGTTGAAACGTGCGAAATCCTTTTACTCTACTTCTCAAGTTCGTCTGGTTATCGCCTACATCTAAGAACGTATTATCTGCAACTTTTGCAGCTTTGTAAAATACGACAGAGATCAAATTACTACTCTATAGTTTCTTTAATCTCTATTATTATTTTTTCTATATACACATTGGTTTGTAAAAATGCTAGCTTTGTTATGGGCGCCATTTTGTCGCACTTTCCACATCAATAACTTGTCTATCGTCGGGTCGATCCTACTTTCTAAACCCCTGACCAATAGAGAATTGAGGTCACAACCAGAAGAGTTTCACTTTCTGTGATTTCTTGTCGTTTTCGTTTTCATTCGTTTTTTGTTTATGTTGTTTTTATTCTAATTGTTGTAAAAATGAGTATAGGAGATTCTGAAAGCAATCAGCTATGAAATAAATACACGTGGCTTTTTTACAACGACAGTATTCAGGTCAAGATCAAGTGATCGTATTTCTTTTAATTGTCGAGCTAAAACTGGTTTGTCTCTGTTTATTTAGTTGGATTTTAATTGACACTCTTTATCTGTCACTAGGATTATATCATTATAGATTACATGAATTTTAATTAATGAATTTGAATTGTTTGTCGTATCGATGGCTGTAGAATGGTACTTGCTCCACACATGTGTCCTCGAGGCATGTGTTATATATAGACTTATGTGTTTAGTTTATAAACTTTATAAGGAAATTTAGGGATTTCCAGGCATTTTTGAATTCCACAGCCTTGTAGTTAACCTATTTATATTTTTATAGTTGTATGTTATTATTTGGTGTTGTATATTATATTTTTATTTTATTATTTATTGTTGTTATTAGATGTATATTTCTATGTATATTGTTATATGTTATACTATACAGCATATTTCAGTATAGGCATTGAGAATACTGAGAGAAAGAAAACTCGAGCTTTCCTAAATGAAACTAGAAAAATGTTTATTCAGAAATACGATATATTTGTTTATTTATTTTATTCGCTGATAATGGACATCCATACATTTTCATAAAAAATTATATATAATAAATCACAGCAAATAAAACAACCATTATTGCAACAACCACCGTAAATGAATACGGTAGTAGTGTAGAGAATATATAAATCATTCAATTGTTGTGATATTTCTTAAGAACAAAACTAGGAAAATAAAAGCTTATCTATTTCAAATGATGTGGGATATTGTTATAATTACTTTCATCATATATCTTTGAACCATAGAGTTTCTACATTTCTTTTAATTCTTTTTTTATTCTGCACTGCGTATTTCTGATATACCCTGAAAATGTATAGAAATTAATGTATTGATGTTATGCAATACCCAAGTAGACATGTTTTTGCCCTAGTTAGTATGCACTTACCTAACTTTGTTAATAATAAGTATTTGGAAATTAAAACAAAAAATGCAAGATCAAATTTATGATAGTAAAGTTATTGACGCATGATTATTGACAGTAAGATTCATTGAATTTAAAACGAAAATCGCAGTACACAGTTTAACTTTTCAACGTTCGAATTTTAAAAAGCGAAGGAAATCAACCATAAACATCGTAAACCATGTGAAAACTTGCGTTTCGGATTGTTTTTATAAGTTCACATTTTTTCATATCCATAATAGTGATGTAACTGAAAAATAAAATACATAATTGTAACCACGATCGTTGTGAGAATTTCAGCTATCGATTTCAACATTATAATATTTTTTAAATACAAAATTTCAAAATTTCAAAATCGAAAAGAGAATATACAGGTCTGTTATCACAGGCTAAGCGGATATGTTTTTAATTTTGACATTTCACTAACGTATTACTGCACTATAAGTCGCGGTATTATTTTGATATTTTTTAAATTTATATTGGGTTTAACGAGGCACTCTTCTGATGACTACGATCTATTGGCGTCGGTGAGTGATATATGAGATGGTGAGATGATGAGATAAGAGGTTATTTTATTATGTGCTTTTGGACAGTGAGGAGGAGTTGGTCGTGGCTTGTTGGTAATTGTGGTAAACCATCCCAGTATTGACCCGAACGACAAAAGGAAACCCACGAAAAACCCCTGTCAGGATGGTCGATCATGTTGAGAATCGAGCCCCGCTCTCCTGAATGACGGTTCAGTGTATCAACTACTCGACCACTCGTCCCAGTGTTTGTTAGTATATTTTGACGTCGACACCCGCTCCCCTTTTCATTAAACTGATATCCCTACACAAATATTGTACATTTATAAATGTATTATTCAATCAGCAACACAAAATAGTGTGATTAAAACAAGTCATTATTTTATAGTATACGGTAGTTAATTTCACAATTATCAATTTATAAATATCACTTCTTGGAAAAAAAATTGATGAAACTTACGTATATATAATTATTTAAAGTTGCAAATGTCAACTTATCAGAATGAATAATAAAATATACTTATAATTATATAACAATAAATATAATTGGATGAAATTATTTAGATATAAAATAATTAAACAGCATAATGAAATAATTGGCTGAGCGGAAGCGAACACCTCAATATCACCATATTTGAAGAAAACTATTGCTTTCCTACTTCACAGATCAAAAAAATAAATAGGACTATGCTTATAGCATGCTGATATGTCTATCTTTTTTTTAATATCATCGAAACTTGATATACAAAATCATTGTTCCTCAATTCAGACAGAGGATGAAAGTTTAGGATCGTTGAACGGGGTACCACAAGGTCGATGTTACCATTCCAAAGAATGATAAAAAAAAGATAAACAATAAATCTTGAGGTAAAATTGCCAGGGTTGGAAAACAATTCAAATATTCACAGTGGGGAGAAAATATCGAATCTTCTAATCATCTTGATCATCTTCTTCTTCTCTTCTCCTTCTTCTTCTTCTTCTTCTTCTTCTTCTTCTTCTTCTTGAAACCTTCTTTCTTCTCTCTTTTTCTCTGTAGGCCTAGACCTATACTTGTGTTTATTACACAATATTTTTTTTCTTCTTTCTGTTATGTATTGTATTTGATAATTATCCAACATCTTATTGGATGAGCGAAGCGAAGACTCAATTTCACTATACCGAAAAAAAGTGCTTGTTTTTTTTTTTTTTTTTGTTCGCGCTCCACAGGTCAGACAAAAATTCAAAATCAGTTGAAACTTGGCACACACATGAACCCCTATCTGACTTGATGCTGTATAATTTTGAGGCGCGATCGGTTCAACCACTTCTGAGAAAACTCATTCCAAAGTTTTCAAAAATCTCCTTAGAATAAGCCAGAGGAAAACATTCGTGAAAAATATTTCATCTGAGAGGATTCAAATTTTCCGGGAATTTTAATCTGATAATGATACACATTATTCCGAACTTTCACTCAAATCGGATCAGCCGTTTCGATGTAAAAAAATATATAATGTTATTTGTGGTAATTATTCAAAGCTATACCTATTAAATTGAAGCAACAAGTGTCACCACTTGATTGTAAACGATTGAAACAAAGCCTTCTTTATTATCATATGAATTATTAGACGAGCTTTAGCGAGGATTCAATTTGACATACTGAAAAAAATTGGTGTTCGTTTTTATGTTTTTTTTGTTTTTTTGTTTTTTTTTGTTTTTATGTTTTTTTGTCGGTTCTCCACAGGTCAAACGGCTACAGCTATCAACTTCAAACTTTTTTTCGTCATGGTTCCTCATCTAACTTAGATCTGTATAGTTTTGTGGCATTATCGGGTGGTAACTTTTTTTTTTATGAATTTTAGAAATTTCAAAAATCCCCATTAGAATAACCCGGAGGAAAATACTTGAAAAATCAAAATTTTTCAAGACCTCTCAAATTTTCGCCGAATATAAAGGAAACTATAAAGCACATTTTGAGAGATTTTTCGCATCAATCGGATGAGAAATAACGAAGAAAACGCATTTATAAAGCATTTTCCCATCAATTTAGGCTATTACGGGAACCAATTAAATCTATAGCAACAAGTGTCACCAATTAATTCAAAACGATTGAAATGAATGAAGAGGAAGGCCGTGACATAACTGATTCTCGTAAGGTTTTTGAACGTTTGGAGTGATCCAAGGTCTGTAGATGTAGATTGGGTTAACAAATTATTTTTCATTCTAGATTTCTATACCCCTAAGCTCGTCTAACAACGCGCATCCCGCGTTTTCCTAGTTAATGAAAAATAAGATGGCAGTGATGTAATGGTTTGGATCTCAAGGTGTATATATATATATATATATATATATATATATATATATATATATATATATATATATATATACATTATATATATATATATATATATATATATATATATATATATATATATATATATATATATATATACATTATATATATATATATATATATATATATATATATATATGTATATATATATATATAATAACCAATCCAAAGATAAGTTGATATGTTCCAGCTCATCCATCAACGCGGAAACACATAACGCGTTTGCCTAGTATCTTAATATCTTATCTAATATTATATAACTTGATACTGTGTAGTTTCGAGACACAATCGGTTTGAGCAATTCTCAGATGAACCATTTCTAACTTTTTCCACAAAAAAAAAAAAATGGAATAACTCGGAGATTAAAAATTTGGAAAAATGAATCAATGCAACAATTCAACTTTTTACTGAAGTTATACTGTAAACTTAACTACAGTAACTGTTAGTACTGTTAACTTAGTACTGAAGTACACTATAGAATGATGCCGAATTTTTCATGAATCGGATCAGCCGTTGTGAAGGAAAAAACTGTACAAGTAATAATTTTTTAAGATCAATTGAATCTATTTAAATAAGCAACGGGTATAGGGTTACAATGAGATAATAAGTAAATTATAGAGCCAACGGAGGAAGTGACTTGAAGGTCTCAAAATCAAGCTGTGCATATAGCTGTCGACCACATTTCATATAAATATCTCGCTCATCTCTCAAGAACGCATATGCTAAAATATTCTACTGAATTATTCTACACAAATAAAGAATAAATTAAAGAATGTTTATAATTTTTTATATATTTTCCTGAATATAAATTATTATACGTATTGATGCTACTTCATTTACCTACTTGCGTCCACGAAAGATGTAGGTCACCTACCAACTGAATAATCGTAAACACATAATTTACAACGTAATTAAACATCATCTCGACTTTGAGGATTTAACGCTTTTGAAAAATGCAGTTGCGTTTCTTATCTAAACTCGTCCTGAAAAAAAAAAACATAATAAGCTGAAAACACTCCAATATAGGTATAAACATAACGATGTTATTTGTATTTTTCAAGTTGGTAGACGACCATCTCCTCTCGTGGATACAAGTATACCTAGAAGATGTTTCGATGACACAGCAACTAATGTGTAATCTCACTTTCGCACGTGTAAACTCGTAGACGCGTATAAAAGAACTTGAGCTGTAAAACAAATACGCCGTTCGACGTGTCAAAAAATCATACAAACAAAACGTGGTCCGAATAATCTGCTTCTCGGCAGTTTCAGCATTGATATACTCAACAAGTTTTTAACTGCTCTTATCTATATAAATATTGACATTTTGCATATCTTCTTTTCGGCAAACATGTTGATCAGTGTGGGTATTATTTTAAAGCTTGTTTTCGAAGAGTCACGGAGGCTAGATATAAGAGGTGTTAAATAAAACAAACATATGGCATATATTGAAATATTTAATTCAAATTTGTTTCTCATCTTGTGAGAAATTATATTCTTATGGGGAGGAATGGATCAAATGCCGGAATTACAAACGAGGAAGTAACTCTAACTGGTATTTTAAAGTTGTTATCGCCATGGTTACCAATGTTATTTCTTTTCACAAACTCTCAGATAAAGTCTAACTGGACTTAGTTTTACTGGGTCTATATGAATGATCAGTTTTTGGGTTGACTTTTGAATCATTAGGTACCTATTACAATTTGAATTTGAAGAAAACATATATATATATATATATATATATATATATATATATATATATATATATATATATATATATATATATATATATATATATATATATATATATATATATATATATATATATATATATATATATATATATATATATATATATATATATATATATATATATATATAATTATATATATATATATATATATATATATATATATATATATATATATATATATATATATATATATATATATGTATATATATATATATATGTATATATATATATATATATATATATATATATATATATATATATATATGTATATATATATATATATATATATATATATATATATATACATGTATATATATATATATATACATATATATATATATATATATATATATATATATATATATATATATATATATATATATATATATATATATATATATATATATATAAACTAACATTTGTTTACCCGAAGAATTAAACAGTCATTTTGTCGATATATATTTTTTGGAATGGACTATGTTTAATAATGTTCTTAAAGGGTGGTGAGATCGCTCTTGTGGTATCCCATCCGAACAGCCCTTACCTTTCATCCCTAGCTCAATTGGGGAACGATGATTTTGTGTCAAGTTTCGATGTTAATTTTTTTATGTTCAAAAGTAGAAAGAATTGCAAATTTTCTTGAAATTAAAAAAAAATGATGTGTTTGATAATCATTTTTCACACTAGATAGTAATTTAGTTTTTTAAATCTTTTTTTTCCTTACATTTTCAAGTCGGAATCATTCTCCAATTTCGTTGATTTTTTCCGATTTTCATTTACAATTGATTCAATTTTTTGACTGACATGTATGTCATGTCAACATTTCACCAAATTGTGAGCCTCATTCTGACTAAATTCACCTGAGTAGGCCTAAGTGTCTGCTCAGTTCAGCGCTACGGCGTCTGATTACTACGTCAGGAATCAGGATTCGGTTCCAACCATGATCTACTTTTTTTTAATTCAACATATAAGATTTTGGTTAAATATTATGGAGTAGGTTGATTTTCTTTTATCTACCCTTTTACTCAGCGACTTATATCGCTATTAAACTTCATTACAAATCGCTTGAGCCAAACACTATAAAACACTAAAACACGGTTGTTTGTTTGTTTGTTTGTTTTTTATTAAATGTTTTCAGATGAATACAAGACATGAGTGCATGAATATCATCATACTAAATATAGCAAACATAATTATAATACATTGACTGACATGGTTGTTTAGCTCACAATAATAATAAAATATAAAAATCCATTTTAATAATGATATATTATATTCTGTTATTGAAAAATGAAACCCACATAAAGCCAAGCCTGTATGTGGGAAAGGAGGAAAATTGAATTACATTTGAAAAAATGAATGCCAAGAGGGAAGGTTCTCAATAGAATGTTGGTACATAGATTTGTAACCTGGGTAAATTTCATGTGTATTTAGAGAGAGAAAAGGTGAGTTTAGAATAGAAATTGTGATATATATAAATATGTATATATATATATATATATATATATATATATATATATATATATATATATATAGTAGAATTTATGAATAGTCAGAACTGATGTTGATCAGGTTCTTTTCATTTAGTTCTACTCTAATGGACTAAGCCTATTAGTGACTAAGGTTATTATCCAAAAGGTAATTCCAAAAGTCATGTCTAATATGTCATGAAGCCATAGAATCAATTTATGCTCCAATGAATAGTTTTTATTAAAATTATTTTACCCGATTCATCCTGTCATTATTCGTCAATAATCGAACCAAGGAGGTTAGATACTAATATTATCTATTAGTATCTAACCTCCTTGAATCGAACACACATAATCACACGAGTCCATCTTCTTATTAAAAACTTCTATTGACCGTGCCTGTCAAATCAATTTTCTTTTAAATTATTATTTGCATTGAGAGATCATCAAGGTGGTCGTGGATTGACTTATGATCATTCGAAATCCATTTCCCTCGATATCCTCGTCAGAATAATTCAGCTGTGAGCAGAAAGAGATAATACAACTGTAAGAAATACAGATCCAGGAGTTCTTGAGAAGGATAGGAACAGAAAACGATTGAAGAAGTAGTGTTTGAAATATCATGAAATATTTCTCGACTTGATGTACTAGTGATGACAGTGTGTGCTTGATTGTTTTCACAATGAGTGGGCATTCTACACGTGACATGAGAGACGAGAATCTGCATGTGCAGAATATTGTCACTATCTCACCAACAGGTATTTCATTAGTGTTGAACTGAAAGATACTATAAGTAATACTGCCGTAAAAAGAGTGATCTTTTCAGGAAATTGGTTAGTGTTAAATTGGGTTGGAAATTGGGAAAATGAGATAGGTCTAGGCCCACGTAATATTTTCTTAATGTACATTTTGCTTACCGGGAAGCCAGAATTTTTGTGCAAGTCGGTTTTAGAAAGAGGATGGCCTATTCGAGGACACGATCATAACCTAACCCAAAAACCCCAACAAAAGCTCCTTTGTGCTCTAACCTTCCCCGAAAAAAGTAGCTTAAGTCTAAAGCATTCCTACACGCCAAGCCCTCCTCCTTTACTCTTAGTAGTATCGCTATTCCAGTATTCGCTCTTCAGCGCCCCACCATAACAAAGTGCAGTACCACGCCATACGGCATACCTAAATTCTTCTTGTTTGAGGTGGACCTTCTTTGATAACATCATGACCAAGAAATGTGTGTTTATTGAACAAATGAACATATATATATTACACTAAATCATCAATATATATCTGATATCAAAAGATGCTTCACACGAGGGCTGGCAACCTTACACGGTGCTTTGGACACAGCAAAGTGTTGCTCGAACTGAAGGTCTTCACATCGGAGTGGTGCGTTAACCGAAAGTTTCATCCAGGATGCAATGGTGGTGTTGGTCCATGTCCAGGGTATTGGTCGCAAGAAACCTCAAATAAAGTCAAGAGTTCTGGCATAGAGTTTTAAATATGGAGGTCCAACTCAGCGACGAGCTGTGCACCAGATCGCGTACTTCCGGTTACTTCCAAATGGCGGCCATGTTCGTGTTTCAACTGCCAGATGGAGCTACTCCCACGTTGGTAATCCAGCAACTCCTTCTACATCATAACATATTATGTAATGATATAGAAGGCCTTGAGTAATAATATAGAAGGCCTTGAATTCAGGCACTGAATATAAAACAAACTTCTGTAGGCATACACCTGACAATAATCAGTTTGAGCAGTGAACATGGCCGCCGTTACCCACTATTCAGTGTCATCAAGTGGTATGACTTTTCAACACGGGAGTTATACCTCCCGTACAATACAGCTCCATGGTTGGTCCTTTAATACATCCTGATGAATGGAAACTTAAATAAGTAAGCATTTTGAAATCTTCAAGCTCCTTCACAAAACTCTCATTGGGCTATCATCACTTGCCTTCAGACTTGGACGTGTGCCGCATCTGCAGAGAAGGTTCCATCCTACCCAATCACCTTCTGGTACACCACGCATGCCTGTGCCTGAACACGGCGGGATTCGTCCATCCCATCTGTCACCACGTCAACTGGTTGGCTTCGAAGACCGAACTCCACAGCGTGCCGTTGACAATGGAGCAACCCTGCATCACTTGCAACACCCAGTTCATTATCAACGACAGCGACAGGCCGAAACTGAAAATTGAAATGATACTCAAGATGATGATTTTTGTATCGATCGTCTGTGAATTGTCGGTACGTTATATGAACAGAGATTCTACAACTGACCTCTAGTGATAGGCGTGGCTTATCTGCAGGAGACCTAGATCTATACTTCATGTGGGAATTTGGAGATACTCTGATAGGCAATGTCAATTTACCCACACAACAAACAGCCCATTTGATTGGATGTTTTGTTTAGTGACGTTTGTGGGCGGGTCAATCACTGGTCGTCAATTCGATAATCGGTCCAAAAGATATTTTTCGAAAAAAATGAGCCATCTAGCGGCGACGTTTGAAGTACAGCGGGATGTTAATGACTGCGTTCGAAAGTCCTATGCTGCCAATGCTATTTAGCAGAGTCTATTTGTGATACATGCAATCACGATGGTAGAAATTTGAAGTAGGCCTATGAGTGTTGAGTCATTAACTCGTTATTATTGGTTACTATTGTTCGATGCAAATTGTTACATGCAACTTACTTAATTGAGCAGACCATTCTATTCGACTTGGTTATGCACTTCAACTCTAGTCTAAATACCTTAATTGACGACTCGAAATAGGCGTGGCTTCGCCAGTTCGCCAGTTGAATCTATATCATTTGTGGTCATTTGAAAATACCCCAATTGGATATTTGTATTTCACTACAGCTCTAACAGCCCTGTTCATTGGACGGTATGCTTTGTGACGTCAAGGGGGCGGAGACTGCGAGTCGTCAATTGTTATCTCAAAATTGTAAAGACACATTTGTTCTTATTTTCAGATCGGCACGTTATTATTTGGTGTCACTTTGGTTCTTTTCGTTGGTTTTCACTTGGAATACGATCTATTAGCTGTGACAAAGATGCTCAACACGGCTCACCAAGTGTTGGGCGGCTATTGTTGTCACGCGATATTGTTGTGGGCACTGAGCTACTTCTACATCGCCTGTGTAAGCGCAGTAAGTGTCTCATTATCGTTCTCGTTGCTTCCTCCGGCAAGCCTCATCCCTGTACGTTGTAACTGTCCTAAACCTGAATGCCGTACATTTGATTTCTCGTGAATGAATCGATAGGGGAGTGAACCTTATATCTCAAGCTGGATTTCCAGTTTCGATTTTTTCTTGTCGTCCGACACGATATCGGTACGATTTTTGTCATGCCTGTCTCCACTTCGCTGCACCGTAAGGTTTTCGTGACGTCATAGCTCACAGGCTTCTTTGGATGTGGGGAATGTGAGTGTAACTTCCGGTAAAATCGTAGTTTCGGCAGACAAAAGTTGGAGTTGAGTCAATAATCACGACACCGAATCGGTGTCGTGAACCGCCATGTTGTTTATGTGAATACTAGCTTGTAATTGGCCAGTTGGGAAAATCGTGTCGGACGACAAGAAAAAATCGGAACTGGAAACCCTGCTTTAATATTCACATAGACTGAAGAGTATAACTTTAGTCTATGGTATTCAGTCAAGTAAATTTATTGAAGGAAGCTTCTAACCACGAATTTCTTGGAGTATAGTGACACTAGTACGCACGTGTGAATGCCAAACAATAACCTGCAAAAACTGAATACACATTCGCTTAACCGATCCAACCTAATCATACCTTCCCATGGATATTCGTATTTATAGTTTTTCTTCGCCTATAGGAACCATACAAATCAGAATTTCGTGACTCGAAAATTCGTGCCTATAGCCACTTCGTTTATCAAATATAAAATGCAGACCCAATCAGCATAAATTTGACGCTCCTACATATTCATAAATATGAAATTAAAGATACGACAGTTCAAGTGATTTTTTTACAACAGTCACAACGTACAGGTATGAGGCACCTGGATAACTTAGTCTATACTTGCTAGAGCCTTGAGATGAGTCCGATGGATCAATTGCTAGCGCGCTGAACAGTCATCCAGGTGACTGGGCTTCGATTCCCGTCATGGCCGACCACCCTGACATAGATTTACGTAATTTCATATTTAGTGAATGCTGGTAGCCGCTCTCGGTAGCTCGGTCAGCTGAGGCACCGCTTCGGAAATCAACCGAAGTCACCGTTGGGCGTGGTTCGAATCCCACATAAGGCATGGGTTTTTGTAAACGTGCTTACACCTATCATCACTCCATAGTTTCATATTGACCTGCTCATTCGTACCCCCGTATAACCTATCTGTTGGTGGGGTTGTTGAGCAAACAATAATCATCAATCAATCGAATGCTCGGATGATTCCTCAACAACAGACCACGACCACAATTGGCCACTGGTGATAGGCGTGGCTAATCGCCAAAGCCACCTGGATCTATACTTCATGTGGGAATTTAGAGATACTCTGATAAGTCAATGTGAAATTTCCCACATAACAAAGCCCATTTGATTGGATGTTCTGTTTTGTGACGTTTGTGGGCGGGTCAATCACTAGTCGTCAAATCCTTCACACTGTGAACAACACTAATTTGATGAAATAACATATCATCCGATCTTCCCATGATCACATTTATCATTCATAGTCGCCAATAGATCCTGATTATCATTAGAGTACGTATAAACCCCAAAATCTAAATAATGTAGATGACAGATAACAAAATCGATATTGTCAATTGGATCAGGGTGGATCAGATAAGAAGAAGGATGAGCAACCGTTCTGATCAAGGGTTTTGGAGGTATGCTTGTATCCGCGAAAGAAGAAGATCGTCAACCAACATAACGAACACAAATATCACGATCCTATTCGTAAAGCTGTATTTTTTTCATGACAATTATGATTTTTCATGAAGATTTTTACGATCAGAGATGCAGCTACATTTTTCAAAAGGGTTGACCCTTGAAATTGCAATGACCTCACGTATTTACCCAAGTTTTAACAATCATCCAATTGGTGAACGAACTTCTTCTTTGTAGATACAAGACGTATTACTCCACTTGTCACTAAATACTGGGTCGGTTCCGTGAAAATCTGTTCAGTTGTACAGGAAAGAGAACGGCCCTAATGAGTAGACTTCGTCAGATCCATCCGAAGAGTACAATATTTTCAACACCAACAGTTTGGGGATGTGATTTATCGATCTACGACTCTATCGAACCATACCTTATGAATCAACAACTCATCAGAAGTGCGGACGGCAAGTTCCTTCGTCAACAATGGTCCATATATTCGATGAAATGAACGGCAGACGAAGTCTCATAGTGTACAACTATACCATGGACAATACTGGCAGTGAGCACACGTTACAGTTTCAGCATTATTGATGTATTTATTATATATATTGTGTACTGAATAAATGATTATACATTGTAATTAGATGAGCGTAGTGAAGATACCATTTCATAAATTAGAAAAAATTGAACGTGTATATATAATATTGTAGTACCGCTGGTTCTTGAACAATTCGTAGGAAAATGTTGCAGATACGAATCTAGTGTTGAAAAGTGGAACTAGTAAAAAGTTACAAAATGAAGCGCGCGTACTTTTTCAACGATGACATTGATTGAGATATAACATTGTTGACTGTGGTCTTTTGGAACTATTCATCGGCCATATTGCATTTATAAGCGCATTCTGTTGTTATTTTTCATGTCGGTTAAATGAAGCTCTTATGCGCACCATCTAGCGGCCAAGCGTGCATTATGAAATTCAAGAAATATTTGACTACTAAATTGACTGTGTGAATCATGATGTGCAGCTGAACTTTGAATAAAAATTGGTAATTTAAATATTTTAGCATCTAGGACGTTTAAAATGGCAATGACAATGAACATTTTATTGGGCGAGTTATAAACGTTTGCGCGTTTCGATTGTGCTTTGGTTTCATGACGTCACATTCTCTAGTAGTTGCACGCTTTGCCGCTATGTTCGGGATTATCTTTCGTCGTCAATTGTTGCATATATTCATTATGAGCTTATTGATATAATTGCTTATATGTTTCTGTTTGTTTGTTGTTTTTAAACGCAGCAGGATTGGTCAGACAGAGTAGTGAGAATAACCCCGTCGTTGAAGCGCCGTAAAACAACACAATTCATTCATTCATTCATTCATTCAGACATAGTAACCAATCGACTTGCAAGTTTTTCTGGACATTGGTGTCATACCAGAATAGGTTGAAATTGCTTCTGAGCAGCCGATTCAGTTCGGTAACCGAACCAAACCGTTTCGAACCGGTTCGGTATTTGATTCGGAAAACGATCTTTCACAGTGTTACACTATTATTCTATAATAGTAGGCTACGTTAAAAGATAATTAATTTGGTAGTTTTTAATACAATAAATATATTATGCTGTAAAAATGATGAACAAAGAGTTTGGAATTTATTGGGGATGTCCATGAACTGAGCTGTATAACGGATAGTGAAAATCAATGCGTATGTAGGCCTATAGCTTTTAGGTATACATTTCATAGATATCTCACTCATCTTACAACGCATATGATGCGTTTTCCTGACATAAAGGCCCGTTTTCATGGCTCGCGGCAGGCGACAGGCGGCAGGCGTTTGTTTTCCTGGCCAATCAGAATGGGTGAAATTCCTACCGCTTGCACTTGTTGCTCTCTGCCGTGAGACATAAGATGAATTCAACTTTGAAAAAAAAACGCCGCGGTTAAATACCCTCACTCATACAAGTGGTCATACAAGTGGTAGGGTTATGTCGGAATATTACTTCTAAAACAGTACTTTTCAAATATGCACCATGATTGTTTTTGAGTGCCACATAATATGATACTAAAAATCACTTGACCGCCTGAATTGAACAAGAATTATATATTTGAATAAATAAGTCAAAACTCGAAGTGGATGCGAAGAAACGCGACTATGTGAACAGCGCAGGCGGCAGGCGTTTTTTTACCATCTTCAACAGTCATCTCATAAGCGTTTTCCTATATTAGTTAGTAGTCACGCAGTTATCGCTGTGTGTTTTCCACGCGTCTGATAACTCGGTCACGGGCCTCGAACCCACGACAATCTGTCAATCTGACCTATATTACCAGAGCTAGTCTGCACTGGCTTCATCGTGCGTAAATACAAGAGGAGTGTGTGCGTCAGGTGCGTAGGAAAAAGTTGATGGGAGGGGAAGCGGCGATTTAGAGTTATTTACTCAGTGTATATCATCGAGAGTTTTCCGCCTCTCTCTCTCTCTCTCTCTCTATCTCTCTCTCTCTCGCACGCAGACATCCTTGACCTGATTATGTTATCACACTTTTGTTTGCGGCCGGTTAAAGTGCGGCGTCAGATTTTGTCTCCAAAGTACCTCGATTCGATATTCGTAAAAAAAAAAAAAAACACGAGCCTAACGAGCTAATAAACAAACATAGGTTTGGCCACTTAAGATAGTAATGTACAACACTACAGTTTAGATAAACAAATTGTCGGTGTGGTCTACACCTTGATGTGCGTGTTGTTGATCCTGCGATCGACCGTCTCCCCTATGCAGTAGCACAAGCGATCGGGTGTGGCGAACCGCTACAGTATATGAGAGGGAATTGAGGTACACCACCTATAACTGTCGGTAATTTATTGGTATAATAAGGACGTCTGTAGTATTAAAGATAATGCGCTTGTTAGTTGGAGAGAGAAAGTTTTGCCCGGTACGACAATGAAAAATAGTAGAAAAACGATATTGTTGCTTTCAATGTGTAAATTATAAGGTACCGGTAACTTGGAGAATTCCTCCTAATTTGAATATTTTACAATATCTTTTCATTTCTAAGTTTTATACAATACCCTTCTGGTAAGAACCTGTTTATCCCTTATGGATGACTTTGAACATTATTTTCAGTACAATAATAGGCCTATGATAGATAATATTTATTGAAAAAAGTGTATTATAAATATGAATTTTAAAAAATAACAGTTATAAGTTGACAATTATCGGATGAGCGAAGCGAAGACTCAATTTTACCGTACTTGAAAAGAACATATATTTTTGTTCTGTTGGCATGCACATATATCACCATCTCACTCGATATTGGCAGCTTTGGGCGTAATCGGTTGAACCGTTTTTGAGAAAAATGATTTCGAAATTAGAAAAAAAGTATTTGACCAGCTAGGAGGCAAAAAATCTCAGAATAAATTCAAATTTCCACGGAATTCGAATATACAAAGTATACACATAATTCCAGAGAGGTATAGATAGATCCCTGAGTCTGGTTTGAAAATAATCAAAGTTAGTGTAGAGGTGAGAAAGACGACAATTTTTATAATATTGCAAGATCATAATGATTATTGTTTGCTTAGCAATCCCACTAACATCCTTGTTATTTGGGGGTATACGGATGGGCAGGTCATAATGAAACTATGAAATAGTATAAGTGAAAGGACGCTTACAAAAAAAAAACTCATGCCATGAGCGGTACTTAACCTCACGCCCAACGGTGATTTCAATTTTCTAAAGCGATGCCTTAGTTGACTGAGCTAAATGGTGGGCGGCCAATATTTCAAAGAATTTGCAAATTTATAAATTGAAAAGTAAGTTTTTTTTCCATTACGTAAAGATAATCGAAAAATACTGGTATGCTAGCCTACTTTTTCTATAGTCTAATTACATTATTAATACTGCTAAACGATCACCTTTGACCCGTGACGTTGTGCTGACCGTTATTACGGTAATAATGGTCACGATATAAATGCGCCATTACCTAACACGTGCAGAGGTAATCGACAATAAATTGAGCTCCAACCATTCATGTGTTCAGTTCTCTTAACTCCCCTGGTATTAAAGAGATGATAAATAATTCAGTATATTCTCTATTTAATAGTAAAAGTGTATGCAAGATAAAAAGTGGTATTATGTTTTGTATTTCGAAATACTGAAAACTTTAATATTTCGTAAGGCTACAAATATGCGACGGCGTGAATTATGAAGTTTGGATGGCCGGGCATAATGATCAGGCTCTCAGTGACCATGATGACCACCAGAAAACAACCAAACTTCCAACAAAGTATCAACTAAACTATAGTTTTTTTAACTATAGATACCAGAACGCTTATTTGAGCGCTGAGTCTCACAATGTGATGCTTTCCATGGTTGGGTTCAAAACTGGTTTCAATGACACGGCTCAAAAATGTGTTTTGGACATGGTTGAAAAACATGGTTCAAAGCTTGTTTTTCTAGGTAGCCCGCACACAAGAACTCGTTATTCTTATGCAGTATTCTCTCTATATTTTAACAATTTTGTTTTCACATTTGTCTATGTGATTGGGAGAAAACACTAATTTGTTTGATGAAAAAGAGTGTGTTGGTAAATGGAGAACGACAACCGATAAATTAATTATGAATGAATATTTTTCAGTGTCCATTCAACCTCTCTCTCTCTCTCTCTCTCTCACACACACACACACTCTAAGCCTAAATAACATGACTAAAGTCAAGGAAGTTTGAGGGCATCGGATGTATAGCCTACTATACGCAAGAATTGGATGAAACATTTACAAGTGATGGTGCAACTCGTCATATTGCCACTTATATTCAGTAGAAGTAAATAAGGCAGTAAGTAGGTAAGGCAGATATGTTTTGAAAAAATCAAATACGAGAACTTCTTAGCATTTGTTTCGACTGATGAAAGTCAAAATCGAAAAACTTTTGTCTAGAAATAGGATCTGGGTATAAGTTACAAGTATCTGAGTATTTGGTTGTCTCAGGTCAACCAACTGGGAAACTTTTATGAATAAATTCCCTGCAGTTTCAACAAATGCTTTAACAAAGTTCCTACAAATTAGTCACGACCGCTCCTTTCTCACTATCCTTCCCCACACCTAAGAAATCATCTCATCATAATCATTCATTCGACGTCAATAAATCTTATTCATCAATATAATGCGTCGTTGAACCCAATAATAAAGA